>BQNB010012781.1:0-32500 GCA_026074375.1 Tanacetum coccineum | reverse complement strand
ATGACATAAGAATAAGTGCATAAATTCATAAACATAAGCGAAAACTCTTTTACATATTAAAAAGTCATAAAGTGTGATTTAGCCATAAGAACATGTAAACATATAAAAATGATGAAAGTAAAAGACAGATGAAGGTTTTTTAGATAACCTTATTATGATTAAGAAGATGAACCAAAGTATCTACACCCATTGTTTAGATAGAAAAACCCTTGCTTTCCATTTTAAAACCCAAGTTTTCACTTTTCTATTGATAATACTTGAAAAAGGTAATCCCAAGGCTTGGAACACCTTAGAAATACTTAATGTAGGATGGATGTGTATAGATGTGTGTAGGTTGTGAAAATTTTTGTATGGATTGATTATAGGGGGGGGTTGAGCCGTGGGCTTCAAAGAGAGAAAAGGAGAGATTTTGATCTTTTACACTAATTGTTTTGTGTTGTAAGTGTTATAACTCTTGTATACATGTATTATATAGGAGCTAGTTGGTCAAAAAGATGCAATAGGAGTCCAAGGAACATGAGGAGGGTCTTAGGGATGGGTCTTGGTCATAGGGATGGGTCTTTGGGTCAAGGAGACAAGGTATGGTGTGGTTTAATGAGAAGTGATGTACATTGACCAAAGTGGAAGAATTTCCTTATATATCTTGTATTCATTGCCATAAATTTCAGCATACATATGATATATATGATATATATTTTGTAACTTTTATGTATTGGGTATAAATGTGGGTATTTGTTGAAGCGTAGAAAAGTTTTGGTGGTTCCGGGTATGCCTAAACGTAATTTACGCGAAACGTAAACGTTTTAAACGTAACCGATAAAAATAAAAACACCTATAAGTTTGATTATTACTTTTCATAATCATTAAATAAGGCGGGGGGATATGGCTTGACATAAACTTAAATTTCGTTGTGTCCCTTTACGATATTGTTGATGTTTTAGTTTACGCGATTTTACTATATAATGAAATAAAAAGTAAATGTCTTAGCTGGAAAAAAAAATTATAATTAAAAAATGACGTCGTTTTTAAAAAAAAAAAAGAAAAAAAAAAAAGGGACCTGAAAATACGGAAATGTTACAACCACAACCTTCCAAAGTTACTTTAAGTTAAAAGTAAACATATGATTGTGATTCATAAAGGGGATTCTAACTTTACCTAAAATGTAGTTCTTAAAGAGGAAACTAATGCGAGATTTATACACACAACAGTCATCTCTTTCTCTCCACAAAACCACGGCTGCAACACTCTATTTTAACTATATTTTCCAAGTTAGGTTAAGTAAATAAGGGTTTGAAACAAAGGGTTGCAAGAAAAACTTTACTAGGTATTTTCCTCACAACAAAAGAACCCAACCATCACATCTTTTCTCGCCACGACAAACTCACAACACTAATATGGCAGCAGGAGGCTTCAAAGATCTTATTAAGTGTTTTAAAGAAGAAAGGGTTTAAAAGAGTACCAGGTTTAGGGTTGCATTCACATAGTAGGGTTTAACTCTACGGCCATCCCAACAGCTGACACCCTCACCACCACAACCATCCCTACCGTCGCATCCCACCACCTCCATCTCCGTTGGCCACCACCACTGTCATCTCCACCAGAACCAGACGCCTCACCAAATCAACCTCCGCCTCTTATCAACCCAACAACGTGGATCCCGGGATGGTTCACCACCATAGTCCATCTTCAGACACCGCCACGGTGCGCCCCACCTTTGCAGCCACCAGTCGTCAACATCAAAACCCCTCCATAGTTATCTATTCCGCCCGTCGGAAAGTGGTTTACGACAAAATTGCTTTATTCATTTCTATTATTTGTCTGCCGCAGAAAGATTCGTGTTAATATCTTTAAACGTCGTAAGTTATTGTACGGGATTACCTGACCGGAGAATTGGCATTATAAACTGCGTGTTATCTATCCACTGGGTGTAGAAGAGGATACTACGTGTCGAGTAAAATAACTAGACTGTAAAAAGGCAAATTTTAAAACAGAGAGAAAATACTAATGTACTCTTAGTACTAGCATTAAATCATACTCTACGGAAGATCGACAAGAACGAGCATAATATCTGTCAAGCAACTATAATACACACGACGAACCCTTACCAGAACACACCAGATCTATCTATCACAACAGTCAGATAGTTCTAATATCAATGCGATCTCGCGTCCCTACAATGTGACGCAACTTGTACAGGGGAGGGGCTCGTAGCGTCGCGCTGGGTTTAGATTAATTAACTAAGCTACTCCACTAAAGAAGATCTCTCTTTATCATGTGTTCTATCCTGTTCTCCACCATTCCAACTTATATTTGTTTCTAAGAGTATGAGCTGATATACAAAAGCCCCATGCCTATATTACTTGCGTTATTATACATAATGCTTATCTTCAAAAATGCAGGAGTGAAGAAACCGACCTAAAGCATCTCTGTTTCAGAATCAGCAATATACCTGGTAATGCTTAAAAATTACTTCTTACACACTAAAATGAACACATGAGCTCAGCTATGAGGAATAACAATTACTCAGCGAGAATCATTCATATATGAGCGCGGAGTCACTGACAAATAACATACTTTTACTTTTGAGAAACAATGAATTACGGATTTAGCTTAAGAGCGAGTATCTGAGAACACGGACAAACACCACAAAGTAATATACCCCGGCTTCGATTCCTCTTGCAGAAAGGGGAACAACGCTCTGCGTTGGGGTAACACCTACATATCATTAACATGCCCACGTGTCTTCCCTGAAGCAGAGAACTCCTTTCGCGATTCTACGTGTTATGATGTATACTCTCGTATTGTGGTCTCTTAAATTGGAGATCTGAGAATCTCTCTAACGCAATTGAATCTTCTACTTGATACATCTCAGATTAGAATTTTTCGCTTATACAAGCATCATTAGATTTCTGCATAAAGACAACCCTTTAAATTGACAATCGCCACCCTTCAGCAAAAAAACAAACATCAACTAGTTTTCTTAACAGAATCTGAGAAACAGAGACGTAAGCAACATCTACACGCTGACTTTCATTAGGGCCCCTAACACCGTATACTCAGAGAATACAGCGACAAACTCTAGAAGAATCAACCAAGAGCAAACCTATCCATAAGATGACTTTCTCTGATTGATTCGCTACTTCAGGTATTTGCGAGTTTCCATTGCTCATACAATAAGTCCGTAATATGAACGCTCTCCCGCAGACATATCTAAGAGCACACGTACCTTATGAGCTATCGAGTTCCACATCTTCTAGTCATGTATCTATCATCTACTCTATCTTGATCCTCCCCCCCCCCGCCTACATCAAAGATATGTCTTGTATTCATGAAACCAACCTGCTCTCCATATTCATGAGCGAAAGACTAACAATCTCTTATAGGCATTAGGCCAATATCCCTTAAGTAGAACATAGTTCTAGATGGACCTAGAAGCAAAATCATAGCATGCACACAACTTTTAGCATAAGGAGTTGGACTCAATTGATTAATCCCTAATAGCAAATAAAATGATTGAGTAGTGACTGATTAAGTACGAAAAATTTCTCCTCTTGTATCACCAATCATACTTAGGACGGCAAACCGATATTGTTTTGACCCCTTTGCGAGATCCCTTGCGATTTCAAACGGAGAGCAGCGTCGGTGTGTCTAACAACTAGGATTGGATTCATCACAAAGACGAATGATCACGGTACCGTCCTTCCAAAGACTCGCATGATTTTTATCATACTCTAGTAATACTACACAATTATCCTATCTACTAACTTCCTATAAGTCCAATTTTATTAACAAGCACGCCAATTGACAAAAACAATTCTTTATCTTGAAAACTACTGACTTTTTCTAAATTCATCAATACATTTAGCATATACAAAGAAGTATTTCGTCTATATATCTTCTCTAACTCTTCTAACGAATCATCGTAACTCTTCTAACTCTCCGTAAATCAATACAAATCTTTGTAATTGCCTTAAGACCTTCAAAGCGTTCTCTCTCTATTCAATCCATATCTACTGAATAGGTATCAATGCGAAGCCATAACCAACAATCGTCACATCTAATAATCGACTGTTCTCATTATGTCTTACAAGTCTAACAAATCAAAATAGTCCTTCTTCTTCTAAAATCTGCCTACATAATCTACCATGGAAAATCTTCCATCAACAATTCTTACCATACAACGTCATCCGCCACCCTGATTTTCAAACGAATACGCAGTCTTGACACTATCTCTAACCTTCACGTGATATCGCAGCGTACAGGCAATGAGCAACTGCATGCTTCCACATCCTCTACATGAAAATCTTTAACTTCTGAAATTTGGGCGCCAACCTCATCCTCTTTGAGCAAAAACGATAATCTTCCAAGCAACTCAGAGTGAAATCTGTTTGAGCAGCTCTAATATTCAGCGTTGTCTGGTTATCAGATCTAGATCCGAAATCCGAAAGTCAAATAAAGGATTTTTCTAACTTATGAACGCAATGGTCTTCAGTACTCCAATACAAAGAGCTCAAACCACCTAAACTTCAAAATAATGATATTCAGTCGTTGCTTCAAGTTCATGCTGTTGTCCAATAGCGTATAAAAGTCATATTGCCCCCATCTTCACCAACTCCCTTCGTAACTCAGACATTAGGCATCTTCGTCCTAATAATGGGACATCTGAGATCTGCAGCAGCCAGACAATCTAGACTAGTGCCGAAATCATCTCCTGACTTTCGCCTGCATGATATCAATCTTGCAACACTACTCTGCACGACATAAATCTTGACTCTCCTAAATGCACTAATCTGATGGTCGACACAAAATCGGCATCCCAAATGCCGTTACCCAATACTCAAAATCTTCAAACTCAACTTGCGTTCTATGACATCAGTCTCCTATTAATTATCACCCCATCATTCCCGATACACCTGCACTTTGAGAGAGCATAGACATCGTTCTCTTCCAGCAAATAGACTACTCTTACCACAAAAATTACCCACACGAGTGCGTTCTAAGAAGTAGGTATTGATCTCTCGAAGTAACGCATTGAACCTCGATACGTCCAGTATAGTCATTCTCTCAACAAAAGCTACGTCTTCTGTCCACCCATTCTGACTGATGCACTTAATCCAAAAGGATAAACTTACTGAGAACTTAAGGCTCTGAACCTTTCTGAACTACTCGGTTCGCGTTCTACCCACCCTATATAAAAAAAGAAGTCTGCATGCGCAGCATCCTATCTTCGTTGAAAATTCATCTTTGTCATAGTCTTGCTTTTGTAATTTGGATCTGGCGTCTCGAAGCAGAGCATATAGTTCACTTGTGTAACAGGTATCCAACAATAATCCATCGATCGGCACAATAGATGTGTTCACGACTGCGATTATCGCTCTCAGATATCATCCGTTCAGACACCCTCCCCGGACGTGCCTTCATGTCCTAAAGCTCGACTCCCCAGACCATTCTATATCAAAAAAGTACACTGTAGGTAGTAGCATGACATGCAAAAGAGTGCGCAAAAAAACATTGACCATGCATCTTCTCTTCTTGCTTAGGCCAAACATTAGGCTATGCTGTATTAGCAAATGCACAGACGGTGATGGGGGCTGCAGCATTTTGGCATTAATACCTGGCACGGTCCGCAACAGTTGACTCAGATGCGCAGAATCATCCTCGCAACCAACGGACTCTTCATCTCAAACACAGTTCTTATGTATAACACATCACTAAATCAACTTCAAATGTGCGAATCGAACAATATCAATGCTAGGACAATGTGGAGATAAAGTTGAAATCATCTCTGTGCTTATAGAGTCTATCAACTTCCTTTTCTGATTTTCCACAATCCTGCGAAGGAGTATCGTCTGCTTCCGAAACACATTAAGAAATAATTAAACCATCAAGCAACTCTGTAATCTTCCCCGATAAAGGACATCTCTCCATGTATAGAAGAGCATCATAATCGCATTAATCGCTAAAAGATGATATGCAGCATCAAATCCTTTGCGAAAAATATCCTGCATACGCAGCTTTTATATATTCTCCGAAATTGAAACGGCACCTCTTCTCATTCACAACACGTCGGTTCCTACGCCAAGAATCTAGCCTACCAAGTAACTCTAGAGCAATCACAGTCCAAGAAAGTCTCTATAATCTTCCTTAGATAAGAATGCGTTAGTCTTCTTAAGCTAACTCCCAAAGTCTTAGGAGAGTAACCGGTCTCTTAAGCAATCATGAGAGCGCATCAAGTCGCATAAATCTTTGTTACAGTTTCCTATGAACAGAAACAAGAACACCTATACAAAAGCCAGACGATATGATCCTTCTAACCTGTCCATGCTCATCTTACTATCTTCTTGAAAACAGTCCGGTGTCTTCTCTGAGAAAAGTAGGAAGACCGGCCTTGCAACAACGCCAGTATAACTAGTGCGCACCATCTGTAAGCAACACCACTTGATGCACTATCTTGAGTTTGCCCAATCATCCTCTGTATTTGAAATTTGACATTTATGAATGATGTCGAGTTTGTAAAGGAATATCGGATCTTGAGTGATATGAAATGTGATGAATTTGGTTATCAAATGAATTAACTTTCACGGGATATTACAGAATCTACGATTAGAACTATAAAAATTTACACGGGATTTTACAAAGATAAATAGACAAACCGGATAATGAATTTATTCAATCAGCGCCATGATTTAATTGTCTAAAAACAGATAATTTTCTGGCTAGGGTTAAAGCTGTTTGTTTAAATAGGCTCACCAAACTGAAACGGGCCTTCAATACAGATGGGCCGTGAGCAAGAACAAAAACAAGTCTAACACAAATTCCAAAAAAAAACTGAAAAATGTCAATAAATCATAGTAAACGAGCGTTTTGGGCTTTGAAAAATCCATAACCAGCTAAACGATGGTTACAGCGTCATCCGTCTCGTTTTTCTCTTCGATTTGAGAGGTCACGGGCCTGAAACGGACTTACGGATCAAAAGTTATGACAGTTTTACTGAAACCCTTTTCTTCACACAAGATTTCTAGACAAAACGCAGTGCTATTTGTCAAAACGCAACGAATCTTGGTCAAAACGCAATCAATAAATTAGAATGGGCAAGTAACACTAGTCAAAACGCAATGATGGTCTTCAAAACGCAACCTGTTGAGTCAAAACGCAATGACTTTAGTCAAAACGCAATGAATCTAATCAAAACGCAATGACTTTTGTCAAAACGCAATGACTTTTGTCAAAACGCAACGACTTTTGTCAAAACGCAACGACGTTTGTCAAAACGCAACGACTTTTGTCAAAACGCAATGACTTTTGTCAAAACGCAACGACTTTTGTCAAAACGCAACGACTTTTGTCAAAACGCAATGACTTTTGTCAAAACGCAATGAAATTTCTTCAAAACGCAACCTGCAATCAAAACGCAATGAACCAAAACGCAACCAAAAACTCAAAACGCAACATGAAGAACATCAAAACGCAACATGAAGAAAATCAAAACGCAACAAGAAGAAATCAAAACGCAACAAGAACTTTGCCAGAGAGTCAAAACGCAACGACGAAATATACGATTTTTTCCACCAAAAATCGCCTAAAAATCACCCTTTTTGACCTTTTAACTTGATTTCTCTTGCACAATTAGCTACCTTATGCCTAGATCTTGCTTAATAACATAAACATTCACACATCTAAGCACAAAAATCCGGGTTTGATTTTTTTCTTTTGACTTCTTTTTGACCCACGATTCAATCACTAAACACCCTTAGCTCTGATAGCCACATGTTATCCATGTATTTAATCCATACAGCACCTATAATCTATACCAAGAAGCTAGAAATGAGAAGAATCTTAGAGGGAGAATGTAGTAGAAGAGGAAACAATGAAAAGGAAGGTTAGAATTAGAGGAGAGAAATGAGATTACAAGTGTAGAAAAATGTAACCAACACCCTTCACCAAGTGTGTGAAGGGATTTTATACCACTAAGCCTTCTAGTTGCTCAGGCTTTCTTAACAGCGGACTTGGCAAAACTTGGGCTTTGAGCCCGAAAACAACGGACAAAATTTAATTACAATCCAAGCCCCTTGAACCCGACTAGCTATACAATACAAGACCTAGTTTGACTTTTTAATGACCGATAACATACTTGTTTGACTTAATATAAATTAAGGTCTAACCGTTTATCATTGACTGTCTGTTTTTCTTGGAGGGACACCTACGATGGGTACATAGTGCATCGGTTTATGAACTTAGGGTAATCGTAATACAACACATTGGGCATCATACTAAACATTTCGTGATGGTTTTAAAATTATCATGCATACTTTTGAAGAATTGCGGTCCAACGTTTTTACTTACAATTTTTGGCACTATTATAAAGAGATTGAAATGTCATGCATACTTCTAATAATCTTTTGATTTCAACGTTTATACTTCACAAAAATCTATGAACACACCAACTTTTAGATTGGACACTTTTAAGCATGTTTTTTCTCAGGTTGAATTAGCAAAGCTTTTTTTTTTTTGGCTTACTTGATGTGCATTGGAGTCTAAATTGACAAGATTTCATTTATGGATTTCTACTTACATACAAATGATCAAATCTTGTTGTATTGCTCTCAAGCTTTTCATTGTGATGCAATTATAGGACAAATGTTATATCAATTTCAAGAAAATCAACGAGATTACTTTTCGAACGACACATTTAGAGGTCGTTATCTTGTATCTTGTGATGTTGTATTATGAAGTAACGCCCTCGGACATATTTCCGTTGCGACACATTTTTGGGGGTGTTACACGAACGTACAAATACCGTTAGGGCTCTTTCGGTCCACATAATCTCCTGCATGATCAGAGTCGGCATATACTACGGTTTCTATGTCGGTCCCCTTAGGATACCATAATCCTAAGTGCGTAGTGCCTTTAATGTATCGGAAGATACGCTTAACCGCTTCAAGATGAGAGGTTTTGGGAGCCTCTTGGAAGCGGGCACAGAGGCAGACACTAAACATGATATCGGGCCTACTTGCCGTTAGGTATAATAAACTACCTATCATGCCTCGATACTTGGTACTATCTACCGACTCACACTCTTCATCTTTCATGAGTTTAGTATCGGAGGACATGGGGTTTTCATTGGTTTAGAATCTTCTAGACCAAATTTCTTAAGCATTTCTTTAATATACTTAGATTGATTAAAGAATATACCATCTTCCATTTGTTTAATTTGTAATCCAAGGAAGAAGTTAAGTTCACCCATCATGCTCATCTCGAACTCGTCATGCATGATTTTGGCAAATTCATCACACATGTCTTGACAAGTCGAACCGAATATAATGTCATCGACATATATTTAAACAATGATGAGATTTGAACTTTTCTTCTTAGTAAAAAGAGTGTTATCTACCATTCCTATTTTATATTCATGCAAAAAGGGGGGGGGTTTAATAGGAAAATGCGCCCAGCTTTTAATCTATCATACCAACTTTGGATGCTGAAGTTTGACTATACATATAAAGCTTTCTTTAATTTATAAACATGATTCGGTTTTTCGAAATCAATGAATCCCGAAGGTTGTGCCACGTATACCTCCTCATTGATAAAACCGTTCAGGAATGCACTTTTTACATCCATTTGGAATAGTTTAAAATCTAAGGCACAAGCATAAGCTAATAATATTCTAATGGACTCAAGTCTAGCAACCGGGGCATAAGTTTCATCATAATCGATGCCCTCTTGTTGGTTGTAGCCTTGAGCAACTAACCTAGCCTTATTTCGAGAAACAATACCGTTCTCGTCTAACTTATTTCTAAATACCCACTTAGTTCCTATGATTGTCATATTCCTAGGTTGAGGAACTAACTCCCAAACGTCGTTAGCAACGAATTGATTTAATTCTTCTTGCATGGCGACTATCCAACTTTCATCTCCTAATGCTTCATTCACATTCTTAGGTTCTATAGTTGATATAAAACAAAAGAAGTTACTTTGGTTTTGGGCTTGTGACCTAAGGGTTCTTTGGTTAAGGTTTCCTATGACATTTTCTAATGGGTGGTTCCTAGATTCCTTAATGTTGATTATTTCATCAACCTCTAAAGTTTCATCCACAATGTCGTTTTCTAGGTTTTTCTTTTCGGTGACCTTAATTGCTTCTTCTTCATCTAAGTCATCATCCACCAAGGGTGATGTCTTAGAGGGTGGAGGAGTTTCATCGAATGTCACGTTAAGTGATTCTTCGACTTTCCTAGTGTGTTTGTTTAGGATGATATAGGCTTTACTATTTTGAGAATAACCTAAAAAGACACCTTCGTATGACTTTGGGTCAAACTTGGTAAGGTAGTCTTTTGTGTTCAAAATGAAGCACTTGCTTCCAAACACTCTAAAATAATCTAGTGTAGGTTTTCTACCTCTTAAGAGTTCATAAGGTGTTTTTCCTAGAATGGCTCTAATGAGAATTCGGTTGAGAATGTATGTTGAAGTATCTACGGCGTTACACCAAAACTTTTGTGGTAACGATTGCTCATTCAACATAGTCCTACTCATTTCTTGAAGTGTCCTATTTTTCCTTTCGACCACGCCATTTGATTGAGGAGTGCGTGGAGCCGAGAAGTTATGTGTAATACCGTTGGTATTGCAAAACTCTCCAAATTGCACCTCATTATCAAATTCTCTACCGTGGTCGGTTCTAATTGACACTATTGAACAACCTAATTGGTTTTGGATTTTCCTACTAAATATTTCGAATTGATCGAAAGCTTCGGTTTTATCCTTAAGAAATCTAGTCCAAGTATACCTAGAGTAGTCATCTACTATGACTAGGGTGTAACGGTTTCCTCCGTAACTCCGTACGGCGGATGGACCGAAGAGATCCATATGGAGAAGTTCTAAGCATCTAGTCGTTGAGACTACATTCTTAGCTTTGTGACTAGCGTGAGCTTGTTTTCCAATTTTGCAAGCATCACAAAAATGTTGATCAAACTTAAGCTTAGGTAAGTTTCTAACTAATTCCTTAGAGGCCAACGATTGAATGAGACGCATATTTGCGTGTCCTAATCTCCTATGCCACAAGGTGGAATTTTCATCAATCGTTGTTAGACAAATTTGATCCTTTGGCTTATTTCCTAATTTCATCACATATAAGCCTTTCTTCCTAATACCTCTACCTATGACTTTACCGTCCTTAGTGATTTCACTATCATGTTCAGAGAAAGTTACTCTACACTTATTGTCACATATTTGTCCTATACTTAGCAAATTAAATCCTAAGTTATCAACATGTTCTACATTATCTATTTTGAGAGAGTCATTAGAAATCGTACCTTTGCCAATGATGTTACCGCGAAGATTACTACCAAAAATGACGTTACCTCCATTGTATGCCTTGTAAGTGGAGAAGAGCTTTCGGTTGCCCGTCATATGTTTAGAGCATCCGCTATCCTTGATCCATTCGTCGGGCTCCAAGTCGACTCCAAGGCATATCTATTTATATAAGACAATAACTCAAACATTTGGTCCCCAATATCTCATGGGTCCAAAGTTGTTAGTGCCAAACATCCCTTGCATTTGATGCAATTGGTTGGGATGTGAGAATGGAAGACACATTTCCCATGGCATGTAACTTTGACGTGGAAAGTTGTTCCAAGTTACGGGAAAGCCATGAGGTTGGTTTTGTCGACCAACATGTCTTCTTGGTTGCGGTGTTTTAGAACGAGGATAATTATTATTAACTTTTCTAGGAGGTGGAGTTTTTGACCTAAAGTTTGGTTTCGAAAATCCAACTCCGGGTTTTGACAATGGCTTATAGAATTGTTTAACTTCATTGTCACTAGCAACGGGAACTTTGGCTTTGTTTACAATTATGTGTTTTGGTCTAGGACCCAAAATGGATTTTTGAAAAGACACAGTTTTCTCAGATCCAGGCGTTGCTGGTGGCGGTCCCATAATTATTTTGGGGGCCGCCTGGTCATTTAGGGGGCCGCCCATATTTATGGGACCTCCATCAGAATACGCCTTTTTCTGAGCTTTCACAAATTTTATTTCCTTAGTTCCACTAGATGATGCTTCAAATGAATTAAACCCTAAACCTAATTTATCACCGGAGGGTTTTTGATTACTTAACATTTCATTTAAGCAATGTGTACTCTTTTCAAATTTGTTTAATCTAGTGGATTCTTCTTTGAGCTTTTCATTCTCAATTTTAAGTGCATGACACTTTGCACAATCGAGATCAACTCCCTTGTTTTTCTCGAGTATGGACAATTTATCTTTTAATTTTCTAAGCTCATTTTCTAGACTATTTCTAGTAGCTTTTAACCTTTTGTTCTTAGTGATTATCTTTAGACTCATTTTGCATAATTTATCATATTCATTGTCTAAAGCTAAATCATCAATTGATGAATTTTCATCACTAAAGTAGGAGGATTCGGAACATACCTCACTTGATGCATGAGCTACAAGACACATTTCATCTTTGACCTTCTCATCATCTTCTTCACCGCTATCGCTCCAAGAGCCTCCGACAAAGTTCTTTAGCTCTTATCTTTCGGTGGTTTTAGACATTCTCTAATAAGATGATTCAAATCGCCGCATCTAAATCATTTTCTATCACTTTTACCGTTCTTGTCATCACAGCTTCTTTGGAACGTCTTTTTGTCGTTCCAAGGTTGCCTCACGAATCTACCTCTTCTTTTAAAGAACTTCTTGAAGTCTCTTACCGTCATGGCGTACTCTTCGTCTTCACTACCAAAAGTCAAACACTCTTCATCACTAGATTCTTTCTTAGCCTTTAAAGCAATAGATTTCCTTTCAACATTTGCTTTGACTATTTTGGAATCTTTCTTGATGATCATTTCATGAACTTTGAGGTTCCCGATAAGTTCATCAAGAGATAGTGACGTTAAGTCTTTCGACTCTTCAATCGCCGTGACCTTTTCTCTCCGTTTAGGATGTAGAGCCCTAAGAAACTTCCTTACGTAGTTCTTACTAGAATAACCTTCATCAAGAGCTTTAAGACTAGTAATAATAGTATTAAATCTAGCAAAAGCACTATCTACAGATTCGTCTTCGGAAATAACGAATTGTTCATATTGTTGAACCAAAAGGTCAATCTTATTATCTTTGACTTGACTATTACCTTGATGGGTGATTAACAAAGTTTTCCAAATTTCTTTTGCCGTGTTACACATGAAAATTCTTTCATATTCTTTTCTTGGTAAAGCATTGTGTAGGATATTGGAAATCATAACACAATGAAAGATACATGGATTAACCAAGTCTAGAGAGAGAAAATAGAACTTGTATTATGAAAATGACTAACCTACCTCTTCCAAGGCATGGAAGAGGCTTATATAGTAGCTTAAAAAATCAGCCCTTAGGCTATGGTATGGGCTTACATGTTGGGCTTTATAACCTGGCCCATTACTGAACATTACATATTAAACGTTAAACTATGAGCTATAATAAATGGCACAATACACGGGGTGACCGAGTCTTTTTCTAATATCTAACAATCTCCCCCTAAGGGAGGTCACCCCAGAAAATACTAACTTAAGCTCAGCAATCATGATCTTGTGTTTAGCTCGTAGTCTTTTAATTCTTTGCGTAATATCTTGTACTTTGAAGTAGTGATCTTTGTCTAGTGGCTTGTGATTGTACTTGATATGTGATCTAGGGCATCTTTGAGATCATCAGCCAAATCTAATCTCTGATCATCAACTTGTGGTCTTTTCGCCGTATTGTGATGGTGACATCTGGACTGGCATGCTCATACCTTTATTGATGGTGAAAGCTTGATTATTCGTCGTTCTTGAAGTTCCTTAAACTTTAATACGTGATCACTTCAAGAGGATTTTGATATCAGAGTTGCAGAAGCTTTAAAACATATAATTATGCTTTCATGAGGGCATTAGATGTATCGGTCGAGTATGAGCATGCGTTTATGAAATAGACTCCACTGGAACAAGGTATCTCCATCTCCATCTTTACTTGAACATGTAATAAAACAGTTAGCATATAGCTTTTTGGTAGCCATCATGGCTTTGTCATTCGCCCGAGGTTGTTGGATTAACCTCCAGAGATCCTGTGGAGAGGATCCGACATTGTGATCAGGTAGTTGATTTCAATCTTAAGAGGAATCTCCTTGACAGGATTTCCAGTATAAGTGTCGGATCTTCTAATGTATGATCATCAAAATCACCTAACTTGCATGTTCTCTTAATCGGAACGTCTCAAAGCAGATAGCACGATAAGAGTGAATTGGTTAGTTACTATCTTACCGATTGAAGAGGAAAATTGATTTGAAAATCAATCGATGTGTCACTTGAGAAAGTGTTTTTGTGACACATCGAGAGTGTTAAGCTTTTATCAAAATTCATCAATCGTCTAGTTCATAATCTGGAACGATTCGTTATTCTAGTGTCACAATGTTTGACCCATTAAGGATCTCACAAACGTCACTTCCTTAAGCTTGCTTGATGTATGCTCAGCAGGATTTCACATCTTAATTGTGAACAATACAGTGTCACACGGATGTTTTTTTCTTGGCCAAAATCCACAAGGATAATGCGTAGGACTCTTATGATAATCCTTGTTTTCACATTGTGTGAAGAACAAGTAATATGGAATAGTGTCCTAATGAGATTGATTGATGATCTCTTGGCTCTAGACTCAATTGTGCGTTTTGGTTTTAGTGATCGAAGGCTGGAGCGGACTGCAACCTTTTCAATATTAACTAACTCGGAGTGAGAAAGTCAATAGGTAACGTGTTAAGTCTCCGTGAGAAATGAAACAGAAATATTTTGAGAGATTCTGAGTGGCTAGGGAGGGTTGTGCATTGCATCACTAGGTCCATGATGTCAGCCTTCAATGTAAGCAATCATCATTGTGATTCTGACAACAGATGTATTGACCCGGTTTCTACCTAAGTGTATGAAGGGCTTCTTTCTTTACACCCTTTATCCTTACATTTATTTTTCATTCTTCAACCCCTTCAGTGCTTATCGAGACTTCATGACTAGAACCTTGTTGGGTTTGTTCCAGTTCTAGCTCCATCTCAGTCGGCTCTATTCCCTTATTTTCACATTTACTCCCTTTTTATGTCATACCTAAGGACTTCTACACTAACTAGTGGATTGTCCCTGGGTAGATACCTCCGGTTCTGGCTGGATCATGGAACTAATATGTAGGATCCCGAAATCACTTCATAACATATATCATACACTAATCGAACTAGAAAGGAGAAAGAGAGTGAGTTGTTTTTTGTAGAGAGATAAAGAAGAGAGAGAGAGAGATGAGAGAAAAATAGGAAAAGAGAATTATTAGAAAAATGAACAACCAGCTTTTTCTAAATAAGAAAAAGCTTATATACCCCGTCACGTTAAAGGTACGCGCGAGATATTTAACTAGGACCCGGGCTCGGGTTTGGCTTGGGATTAAACCCGAAACATATACAATATTAGATTCACTATCGAGCCTGATTCCTGATAATATCCTATTACAACATTAACTAATTAAAGACCGAAGCTCCATCGTAGAGTGACCAAACTTCCTTGTTCGACTCAATAAATTGAGGCTAACAATCTCCCCCGAAGTAAGGTCTTGAACACGGGAACGAGCTTCCTTTATTGACTCAATAAAATTGAGGCTAACAATCTCCCCCGAAGTGAGTTCATTGATGACACTCCTTCATGAGATCAGTGAGATTGCTTTTGTCGTTTAAGCTCGAGTGTTCTTGGTCTTTGTATTCGTTGTAATCTTATTCCTTCATGCTTTGCGATCTTGACTTTGAGCCTTTGTCATTGTCTTTTACGTCTGTGCCATCTTGCGATCTTATGACTTTGACCAACATGCTCATACTTTTGCATTATCTTGAAAGCTTTAAATCAGAGTTAGCGGAAGTCTTTGTCTTTAAATCTTGAGCTTTCTAGATAGTATGTCTTCGTAGATTGAGCATTTGAATGGGATTGAGGTTGCCGTTACCACCGTTTGACCTGCAGGTTTACGTTAGTGATAAACGAGAAAATTGATTTGAAAATCAATCGACGTGTCACTCGTTAAAGAGTTTTTGTAACACATCGAGAGTGTCATGTTTTTATCAAAATTCATCAACCGTCAATTCATTTACTGGACCAAATCGATATCCAGTTGTCACAAGTTTGATTCATATAGAATCTCGCAAGTCACCTACCAAGAGCTTGTTTGATGCTGGCTCAAGCAGGATTTCCATCTTCATTGTGAATACATTAGTATCACTCGGATGTTCTGGCAAATATCACAATGATATTGCGTAGGACTCTTGATAACAGCTTGTGAACTTGATGATGTTCAACAAGTGTTTGAAATGGAATGTGTCCTAACGAGATTTAGATTTATCTCTTGGCTCTAGACTCGATTAGTGCGTTTTGGTTTTAGTACTCGGAGGCTGGAGCAGACTGCCACCTATTCAATATCAACAATCTCGGAGTGAGATGTCAATAGATAACGTGTGTATCTCCGTGACAAGTGAGACAAGTTTCTGTTGAGAGAAACTCGAATGGCTGGGAAGGGTTGTGCATTGCATCACTGGGTCCATGATGTCGTTTTCAATGTCAGCAATCAACTTGTGATTCTGACAGCATATGTATTGACCCGGTTTCTGCCTTAAGTTGTGTGGAGGGCTTCTTTCTTTAGACCCTTTATCCATACATTTCTTTTTAATTCTTCAACGCCTTCAATGCTTACCAAGACGGATTACTAACAAAACTCCCGTCGAGTTGTCGGCTTGTATGATATGTGTATCGATTGAACATCAATCTTAGTCAGCATTATTCCCATATACATTCATCTCCAATCATACCTAAGGACTGCTATTTCTAACTTTGGATTATCCTTGGGTAGATCCTCCGGTTCTGGTTGGATCATAGGATTGATTCCTAACCTAACCACCTTATGACTTCAGAATCGTCATGAAATTAAGATGTTGTTGGGTATAAGATCGAACCATAAAACCTTTTCTTACTGTTCAGCACATTGAGTCGATTAGATCATATTTTAATTACATTTTCTCCCCTTATTTTAAATAATAAACACTTAGTTTTTGAAATACCTTGTGATTAAAATATGTCTTGAAAAATCTGTGGGAGAAAATATGGTCATTTTTTAGCATAACATGGTATGAACATTTTGATAAGGTTTTAAAATACTTAATAATGGTCGTCGATGATGTATCATGAGACATTTAAAACTTTGTTTTTCCGAAAAACTCCTCCTCAAAAATAGGACCCAATTGAAAAATTGTTGTATTTGAAAACATTTTGAGGGATGGAGGTTGGAGTGTTGAACACACAATTTTGAAAGATTATGAATTGTCATCGAGAAATTCTTGAAAAATTGTGTTCAACTTTTTGAAAAACCAGATGTTAGAGGACTTCTCTTCTAACGGTAAGGGTAAGCGCACTGAAACGTACACTATCCTTTTTCTTGAGCTAAAAACATTGAATGTCTTGTAAGAACAGCTCAAGACCGAGAAACGTTAATTTTCTCGTTGTGAGGATAAGTTATAAACCTTCCTTTATTTGAAGTCCGGGTTATGTACTGACATTTGCACATAAGCCATTTAGAAAATTAGAAATGACATGTTTTGAAACTATTTGAAAACTCTCGCTCGAACTTCATTTACACACCCGTGTCAATGTTAATCGACATTTCTAAGCACGTAAATGTTATCGATTCCAAGAGACATGTCGAGAAGATTCTTTTTGGAAATTTTCTATTTTTCAGATTTTGTATTTGTATATATATACCTGTTGTCCTCAGCATTGCTATGTGAAGGTGGAATAGTAATCCCATCTCTTGTCGTGATGTAGCTGTCTTGACTGCTAGAGGAACAACTTTTGGAACCAGCTTTGAACTTGTCTGTTCATTGCTGTGGTCTTGAATTCCGAGTTCTGAACGGTTATGATCAGAAGTCATTTGATGAAGAACGAGGCCTGAACTGATGTGAACAGACGTCATTTTGATGTTATAGTTGGGGAGGTGATAGATCAATAACCGTTGTGTGCAGATGGAGAACAAGGATACGCTTGCTATATTAGGAACAGTAAACCCTGAGACCAGCTTCAGCTTCCACATATGAGTTTTCCGGTTCACAACATGGATTTTTCATTAATGAATTTGATATCCCAATAGATATGTATCCGCCAGATTCTTCATTGACAAGAGATTCTCGGGTTGAGCTTAGAGGATCCTTATGAGTGACATTTTTATTCAGCCGGAACTTAAACTCTCTTGAACCTTAGGATACAAATCAGCCATGAATTCGTCGTGTGTGGGCTCAGGGTCTAGTCCAGTAAGAACCACACGGCTTATTCCAGGGTCTGGTCCAGCCCGGTCTTCTTCCATGTGTACCTGCTCTAGTTGAGGTCGAGATTTAAGAGTTTCACCAGGGTCTGATCCAGCCTGGTCTTGATTAAGTTCCACCATCTTTTCCTCGACTTTTTCCTGTTTCTCTACATCATCTCTAGTCTTCAGTAAATGCACTATCTCCGTATCACCCCACTGCTGGCTTATCTATCTAGCACCTGTTCAGCATCTTCCGGAGACGGAGGAGTCACGAATGATATGCAGATGTGTCATCCCGTGTTGTGCAGAGGGTCTAGTTGATTCCCTCATCATTAGTTGAGACCGCCTTTAGAGTATGAATTAGCTGTAGTGCTTCTCATCTTGGTGTATGTAGGGGCTAGCAGAAATTGGACAAATTGTTCTTCATGACAATGGCTTTGACCCTTGGCCTTCTAACTACATGGAGTAAGTCGATGGCCTCAAAACAGTTCTTAAATTGCCACACCTCCAACATGTGCATGACCCTGTGCCTGAAACGATTCTAGACTCATCTGAATAGCACGTTCCATATCATGATTCTTCAACCTCACTTCTTGTTCAGCTCAGTTACAGTTTTTTTTTTTTTTTTTCAAAATGAGCTGGTTCTTCATCAAGGTTCATCACCATTGGAAAGAGCTTCCTTCACTTACGAATTTTTGCAACTTACCCTTGCCGGCTTTTTTGTAGTGGTGTAGCCTTGGTTGATTTTTCTTTGGCAGGCTTCGGCTTGGGTGGCTTAGCAGTAGAAGCCTTAGAAGGTTTTTCCTTGGTTACCTTTGGTTTCGGTGCAGGTGCTGGTTTGCTTGACTTCTCGATAGCAGGCTTTGGCTTGGGTTGCTTGGTACTTGCAGATTTCTTCTTTCCTTCCTTTTCGGCAGCAACTTTCTGATCATGCTTTGCGACCATTTCCAGATAAGCATTGTAGTATGATGCATTCCTGATATTGTTTGAGATCAGCTCGTTGGGAATTGGCATTCCAAAGACTTCATCGATTTCGCCTTTGGAGACGAATTTGAGATTACCGAGTCTGAGGTCTTCTTCAGCAAGATGAAATGAAGATGCTGATCTTTGGTGAATATTGTGAATTCTTCCCAAGTGACAGATAATAAGCTTCGTGAATCGACAATAAGGAATAACGTGAGGTTTGTCTTTCCTGCCCTTCTTAGTGGGACTGCCCAAATTGGCCTTATCAGTAAGAAAGGTCTACATAGCTTGCACAAACTCTTACTACATAAGCTCATCATAGTCAACATTAGTATTTGTTATAATTCCCCAAAGCATCTGAAGAACTGGATATCTGGGCCTATCATGCCCAGAAGTCTTGCCTGTGAGACACTGGTTGATCATAGACAATATTGCCCTCCAGGGCTGATACAGGTGATTCACCGCCATACTTCATTACAAAAAAAAAGAAAAAAAAAAGACACAAAGTGAATCTCTTCCGGATAACCCAGCTCATTCACGAAGTCCATAATTGCATCACCCAAAGGAGGTGACACAAATGGGTGAGCTTGATCAATGGGAGTTATCTCCAAAGCTTCCCTCAAAAGATTTGCATCCAGTGTGAACCAGTCTTCATCCAGCTGAAATCGGTAAGTCCTAACTTTTTCCACATATGTAAGCGTGTTCCAGAATTGTTGAATGTAGATAACTGGAACCGAGGCAGAAGCAGTGAATGCCTTTTTAGAAGTTTGTGTTTTGTAGAATATCCATAGCAATCTGAAAGATTGGGTTATTTTTTCCTCTTTTGAAGATCCAAGACATGGCTGCTCTTTTCGATAGGCACCCACGCAGCAAAAGGAAGAATTTGATCATCAGATCTTATGGGAGCAGGAGCATGAACATTCTCATTAGCCATTTTGTCTGCACAAGGATATCACGAGACAGTAGACATGATATATATCTTGATGTTAGATGAGAACATTGACATGCTTCGATTGATTATGGTGAGATTAAGACGACATTGGTCAAGGATATTCGATGAACACATACAGCTTAACAGACCCCCCCGGGGGGGGGGGGGGAGGGGGGGGGGGGGGGGGGGGGGGGCTTGGGCACCCCCGAGGGTGTAACAAGGTAATGGTGCTTTGGATTGGGCTTGAGAAGTATTGGGACTATTGGCTAAAACTTTAAGATTACCCAAACCGCTACCCACTTGGCACCAAACCGTTATGAGAAGAGTTAATCAAACCGCTGTGTAGCAAAATGATCAAACCGCTATGTGGCATAATGATTAAACAGCCACGACCAAACAACTACGAATATAATATTCATTTTTAATCAAACCGCTATGATCAAACAGCTACGAGTATTTTATTTATTTTAATCAAACCGCTATGACCAAGACACTACGAATATTATATTTACATTAATCAAACCGCTATGACCAAACAACTACGAATATAATATTCATTTTAATCAAACCTCTACCCGTTACGAAAAATTCGAAATAGCGGTTTGGATTATTTTAATAATAAAAATAATATTCATCAAACCGCTACCTCGTAGCGGTTTGCCTGCTCAAAATAAAATATCCATTTATACACAAACCGCTATCAGGCATAATTAAAGCAAACCAGCACAGCCCCCCATACCCCTATCAAACATGTATATCAAACCGCTATCAAGAATGAGTATTACAAAGAAAATGCAAACACATTCGCACACCAATTTAAACCCTACGGGACATGCATTTGTGGCATACACTACATTTCTTAGACATAAGAAACATATTACAAGCACGATACAACAACGACAAACATTATTTGACTAATAAAAGTCAAACCATACTCGAAAATCATCATATTGCACCATAAGGATATTTGGGATCAAATCTGAACATCAAACTATCATCATCTATTCATAAACAGCATTTCCCAGCAATAACAACACTAATCTAAACACTCTACGGTATTTCGAATGAAAATCGAGTTTAACCTAGATCATAGCATCAAATTATGAATGTTTATCCCAATCTAGCACCGATCGAGTATTCTCTACACCTATCCGCACCTTTCCCAGTCACCAAATAACATAAATCCCAAGCATTTAAAGATTCGATTGTATACTCTCTAGAATGACACATTTTGAGTGTTTTGGAACGTTTAACTTCATCTAAGGCATTATCTAATAGCAATAAACAAAGTTTTCAAGTTACCTTAGCAAGAAATTCAGCAGAAATCAAAAATCAATCGAGTTGTTCTAGGTGGCGGTTTGCGAGAGAGAGAAATGAGTTTATGCGTTTGACCAGATTTAAAGGTTTGACCAAAATTGTCAAACCGCCACCTATTAATACTAGAGGTTTAGAGGTTTGGCAGTTTTGGTCCCTTAGGTTTCTAATACTCTTAACTTATGATTAAAAGGTTTTCTAGAGTAAACAAGTTTGAAGATTGGCAGAATCAGTACTTGTAGTTTAATAGAGCTAGAAAACAATTAGCATATTGCACATAAGTCCCTAAACTCTTTAACTAATGACAATTTTGGCCCTTAGAGTTAAAATTAATTAACTCCCCCTCAAATTATAACCCTGTATTACTACAAAACCTTTTCCATAAATTATGATGTGATCTAGAAACCCGTTTGATGCCATAAACTTGAAATCACTCTCTCCCTCAAACAATGACCCGTTTTCTATTGAAAGAGCTGTAGTCGTTGTTTGAGTTGAAAAGTTTATTTTGAAAAACCTGAATGGATGAGTTTCCAACAACACTTTACCACCGTGATTAACACAAATAATTTTTAAGAATCAATTAAAAAGAAAATTATTTGGTTATAAAAGGAAGACTTCTCTTCTGAAAGAGGAAACATGCATTGAAACCGACATTAATCCTTGGGTGCACGGATATTAAGTAATCCGTGCCCGGGAAAAATTAATTGCCCGTTGTTAGGAACATCTGTCTTTTTGGCGACAAGCTTTTCTCAAATTGAAACGCGGGTTGCAGTCAGAAATAACAACAAGCCATGAAGACAAGTTTTAAAAATTGTTTGAACTTCTGATCGAACTTCATCTAAAGACCCGTGTCATTATTAAATGACATTTCTAGGTCCGTAAATGTTATCGATTTTCAAAAGACATGTCTCGAAAAATATTTTTGGTATTTTTAATTTTTCTAATTTTTATGGATTTTATGGGTTTTATATTTTTGTATTTTGTTTTTGTGTTTAGTTGTATACAAATATACATAGGATATATGAAGACCATCCTTTACTCCTATTATCCTTCCTGAAGACGTTTAAGGGTTTCTGGAGTCATACTCTTCATACCAAGTCGCGGGAGTAGAAATTCAAATCGCTCTCTTAGTAATGCTTTGGTGAATATGTCCGTAAGCTGATAATCCGTCGTCACGAAGTATAATTCAACCACGCCCTTTTCAACCTGCTCTCTAATGAAATGGTGTCGGATGTCAATGTGCTTAGACCTGGAGTGCTGGACATTGTTGCAGCATAGAGAAATAGTACTGCGGTTGTCACAATACAGGGGAATCTTATTGCAGGCAAAACCGTAGTCCGTCAGCTGTGACCTCATCCAAAGTATCTGAGCATAACATCCAGACATGGTAATGTATTCAGCCTATGTGGTTGAGATCGCAATGCTCTTCTGTTTCTTTGATGACCAGCTGACTAATTTATCTCCAAGGAATTGAGCACTTCCTGACGTACTTCTTCGTGTATTCCTGACAACCTAGCATGGTCCATCTAGCATAGGCCGTAGTGCGATAGCGATTTCTTTTGGATACCAAAGTCCCCAATTAATGGTTCCTCTCAGATACCGAAAGACCCGTTTAAGTACTTCAAGGTGTTTTTTGGTAGTGATGCCCGGAAATTAACATAGCACAACATGCATTACTCCGAAACAAGGTCGGGTGTCACTGGCAGTGAGGACATTAAGAGAGCCACCATACTACGAAATCGAGTCTGGTCAACTGGAATCCCTAAGGGGTCCTCATCCAGTTTAAGTCGATCCACCATGGGTGTATCAACAAGGTCACACGAATCCATCCCAAATTTCTTGTAATATTCTAAGCAAATTTTGTATTAATTAATAAAAATGCCTTCGGGATTTTGAGAAACTTATAATCCTAAGAAAAAAGACATTTGTCCCATCATTGACATTTGGAATTTAGAACTCATCTCATTGGAAAATATGTCACATGCTTTAGGGTCGGTCGAGGCAAATATGATATCATCTACATATATTTGAACAAGAAGGATATGTTTGCCTGTTTTCTGAAGAATTAATGTCGGTTCACTACACCCTTGAATACTTTTTTCCAGAAGAAACCAGACAGATGGTCAAATCCACGCCGAGGAGACCTGCTTTTATGCCATACAAAGCCTTTTTCAGATGATAAACATGCGTCGGATGGTCTGGATCAATGAATCCCTCTGGTTGACTAACATAGACTTCTTCTTTCCACTCGCCATTAAGGAATGTTGTCTTGACATCCATTTGATAGATGATCATGTTTTTACTGGCTGCATTGGCGATGAAGATTCTTATAGCCTCGATGCGTGCAACCGGTGCAAAGGATTCCTCAAAATCAATTCCCTCCTCTTGACGATATCCCTTGGCCACCAACCTTGCCTTGTTTTTCAGAACATCACCATACTCATCAAGCTTAACTTTGTAAATCCACTTGAGAGCAATAATCATGACACAGTCTGGTTGAGGTACTAATTCCCATACTTGAAGTCGATCAAATTCGTGAATCTCATCTTGCATGGCTTGAAACTAGTAGTCTTCAGTTATGGCAGATTTGAAGTTCTTCAGTTCGACTTTTGATAGTACAGAGTTATACAGGCACCACAAGGCATCAGTTGCAAGTTGTTTTCTAGTGGATACCGGTCTAGAGGGATTGTCAATGACATTATCAAGCGGGTGATCCTTGCTCAATTTCTCGAGATGATGATGTGGTTGACATACATGAGTTGAGTCATATGAACTAACATCCCCAGATGATGATGCTTCAGAACTAGGTTCCGGAGCAAACACGTTTACGAAGGGATTATTGTCAACAAGAGCAAACGGATTGTCTTTAATGATAGTAGATCCAACAACAATACCTTGATGTGAACATGGAGATTGTAATGACGAAGATGACGGTGGAAGACATGAGAAGTGCATCTGATCAATGAAGTAGATGTACGTGTACCGGCTGAGTTGACTGGGACTGGAACTGCTGGAGCAGGGGAAACCGGTCTTTCAACACGAGGAGGTTCCAGGTATTCATCGAACATTGGTTGGAATAAAATCTCCAGTTCTTTATTTTAGGGGGGTAACATAGGTGCTCAAGAACCGATTGAGTATGAGCCCTGAATTATCTTCCCAGGCGTCAGAAAAAGTAGGTTGCGGGTCCTGTATAGAGTTGCACAGGATCCATTGAGCCAGATAGCTCATCGAATGAACATGAATACGTTATCCAAAATCGTCATGTCTTTGTGTAAGATTCTGTAACCCTTCCTGCTTGGTGCATAACCAACGAAAATTCCAATATCAGCTGTTGGTTGTAATTTTCCAAGATCCTCGCTAATTAGTAGGGTAATGCCAAAGTGCACCATAGTCTCAAAAGAGTAGAGGATCAGAGCTTCTTACATGACACCAGCTCATATGAGGTTTTGTTATGACGAGTGTGAATGAGGGATCGATTTTGGGTGTAACAAGCGGTAGCAACAGCTTCTGCCCATAGAAACATCAGAGCCTTGGAAAATATCAACATTGTCCTAGCAGCCTCCACAAGAGTACGGTTCCGTCTTTCGATAACGCCATTCTGCTGTGGTGTCCTGGGAACTGATTTTTGGTGAAAAATGCCGACACGTTCATAATATTCAGTCAGAACTTGATTAACAAATTCTGTGCCATTATCGGTACGGATGTATCTGACAGTTTTGTTGAGACCAATTTGTATTTGCTTCAGAAACTTGATGACGACCTCTGGGGTTTCATCTTTCGATCGTAAAAACTTAACCCAAGTAAACCTCGAATAGTCATCTACGATGACTAAGATGTATTTCTTTCCATTAATTGTTTGCACTTGCATAGGTCCACATAAATCCATATGAAGGGTATTAACAACTTCCAAGTTGGTGTTTTCAGCTTTGATGTGTGGGTATGCTTTTGCTCTTCCTCTAGTTGACAGATTGCTGTAGCAAAGAGATCATACTCAAACTTCAATCTAGGTAAACCTCTTACTAAATCCTTTCTGGCAAGGTCATTGATGGTACCGAAGTTCAAGTGGTTCAACCGTCGATGCCATAACCATGATTTGTTCTTGGAAGCTTTGGATAACAAGCAGATTGGGGAGGACTTCATCATGTCTTCAGCCGAGATAGCGTACAAATTAGAACCACGATAACCTTTAATTAATTCAACACCATCAGTATCGCGAACATAACATGAGTGCTTCCTGAATGCTACTTCGAGATCAGAGTCACAAAATTATCTGACATAAAACAGATTATGTCCCAGTCCTTCCACATAGTATACCCTAGAGATCACACTGTCACCAATCACGTAATCTCCATAACCCATGATAGCACCAAAGTGGTCATTCCCGAATCTAACTGTCTCGATGAACTTTTTTACGAAATTCCTAAGCCGTGAGCGATCCCCCATCATATGTTTTGAGCAGCCTGAATCTAAATACCAAAGGACGATCTGTACGACCTGCATTTGAAAACAGACGAAGATGGAGAGTTTGGAAAGTTAGATCCCCAATTTTGGTTGGGGTCCAGTTGGTTAGCATAAGCAATTTCCTTATTCTCAGGTGGAGTGAGAATGCTACCGGGAACTGCCTGGTACGATTGATTATTACGTTGGTATCTAGTTAATGGTTTCTGAAATATGTGACTTAATTTCCTAGTTATCACAGTTTTACTAGTACTAACGTCTTCCGTTTGCTTAGCAGGCACACCTTTGGATTTAGTGAGCCTAGTTAAAGGGTACTATGCTCCTAAAGTGAATGTCCTTCCCGTGGGCATCCATTGATAACCTACATTGGTAAGTATTTTACCTGTTGGTTTCCAGACTTGCTTGACTTGCTTAGGTTTCCAGACTTGCTAAACTTTACGCACAACATTGTTAACAGAGGGGGATGCATTCACAGAGTGCAAATAATTAACCACACACATATCATGATTTGCAGAAATTAAGCATTTGTTACATGTCTTGCAAACAGAATGAGAATTCGAATTAATTACAGTACGCTTAGAGCTAATACTAGAATCAATACGATTCGAGTGGTTTTTTCAAACTAGAACCTTATTGGTCCTAGGGTGTTTCTTTCTTACTTTCTTTTGGTGACACTCTTACCTGGCAAGATCCGATTATTTCTGTTGTATTGCTCCAGGCTGTTATCCGCCTGGCAATCAGTGTAACTGTTACTCTAATAAGGATCACAAAGGACATTAGTCTTTTGAATGTCCGCTGCTCTAACATTTTTGTGTGTGTTACTATTTGATGTTTCACATTGGTCATCAAAAGTAACTTTCTTTTTCCTAGTTAAGAGGGGTACAGCATGGTTTTTATCTCGTTGATTGAAGTCTTTCGGACAAGTGCCAATCACATATTCTAACAGTTCCTGAGAGTGTTTAGTGAAAAGGCAAGCAAATGCAAGTGAGCTATATAATGGTCTTTCAACCTTAGCTTCCTCTACAATCTCGCGAAAGGTTTCCACACTTTCCTTAAGGTGTTTGAGATAATCTAGATGCACTTCCCTATTGTTTCTATTGCGAGGGGGAATTGGTTCAACATCTATCGCATACCTACCAATGGCAAGAACTCTTGGTTTAACATAATCCATAGTGATGCATTTTAGATTTTCATGTATTTGTGCTTTTAGATTCTCATTTATCAAGGCAGTTGTTTGGTCGATATGTTTGGCACGCGTGATCTTAATAGAATCATATAATTCCTTGTAATGCTGCTTAATTTTTGCATTCTCAGTCCTAAAAAGCTTATTTTGTTCTTGGAGAACGTTGATGTTTTCAGTCAATTGGGTGATCTGAAAATCTAAGGCCATGAAATCAAGAGTACGGTCTGCTTCGCTACGGGTCTCTTGTAATTGAGATATTTGCATTCTCAATTTTTTGATGGCGTTGTCTTTTCCTTGAATGGAAGCTTTCATTTTTTCGATTACAAAAACCGAGTCAAACTCAGGTGCATCTCGAGCGGTGAAGATGTGTGTTTCTATAACTTTCTTTATGTTTTGATATTTTAACAGCAGATTTAAGTGATTTACCTCAAGATTGGAAAAACGTTTTACTAATTTAGTATGATCATCCTTTTGAACCTTATCAAGTAATTTAGAAAGCTCGGCTTCAAGTTCCAGACAACGTGCTTGAACAACAGTGTGGGCAGCATGCATTTCAGTAAATCTAGATACAGTAAGCTCAGAATTCATTGCAATATAAAACACTTCTTTGGACAAGCAATCGACAATTAAATTATCATTCATAGAGAAGATTTTACACTCAATCCATCATGCTTCCTATTTACAACATAATGTCAACCTCAGCTTCAACTCTTCAAAAATTTCTTTTATTTCTTTAATTTCCTTTAGTTAAGCCTTTTTGAATACCCTCAAAATTTCTTTAAGTGTTTTGAAAAATGAAATGACCTCGGTGAGATAACATTCCTTGGTTTGTTCAAAACCCTTTTCCCTTTCAGTGAGCCCCGTTGGTGTAATTCTCTTTTTAATTTTTTTATAGGATTTTTCAAATTCCAAAAAAAGTTGTATAAGTGCAAAAATATTAATTTTCACTTGACCTTTTGCTGGAAGCACCATGGGGACAAGCGTTGTAGGTGTATTTGAAGGATACATCGTCAACGCTTTGATTGGTCATAAAGCCGTGGTCTGCTCTTTGAGAGCTTCTGCTTTCATCTTGATGAGATCCTTGGACCAAAATATCTGCTCGGGGGCCAACTATTTCTGTGGTGTGAAAGTCGCTAAGTAATTCTCTTTCGAGTAATCATGTGGTGCAATCTTAACTTTCTTTTTCACACACTCTGGGTCTTTCATTTTGTCATTCATTTTCTTCCTAGTAATTTCAGCTATCTCGAGGGTATCCTCTGAGTTGTGCACTATGGCCGGGACATGATTGGTTTTGATAATTTCATGACCATTATATAGAGCAGGCTAAAATTGCTTTGCACGGGTAAGGCATAAGGGATTCTTGTAGCCAATAGCTACCTTATTATTCATGATAATAGGGCTTTGGTATTACACATATGTGGACTGTTTGAAGAGACTGACTGTTTGGTAAATTATCCTCGACCCCTTTTCTTTAAAGCTTCCATGTCCTAATATTCTGCAGGTATTTAATTTTCTTTCTGTTTAAAATCCTTTTTCAAAGACGTAACTTCTTCTACCATTGACTTGTTGTGGTTAATGGTAGAGGTAAGTTGCAGTTTTACAGACTAAGTCCCTTTTCAAAATTTTCTTCCTTACGATACTATCACATAACTATCTTAATTTTCATTAATCTTTTGTTCTCATTGATGGTTAATTCAACTTAGCCCGTCTTTCATACAGTTCAACTCGTTCCTTATATGTCGCAAGTTCAACAGTCAATGAATTGTCAACTACATTGTTTTGAGTGGTCACAGAGACACATTGGGCAGACGGTTCATATATATCATTAAGTATCATCATGTAAGCCATCATTATGGTACATAATAATACAATACTATTTACAACTGGCACTAGTGTTAGTCCATTACATCCTGATCAAATGGAATCATAAGTATTGATTCACTCGTAATCCTCATATAGTGAGTCGACACCGAGTTTTGGTTGTACTCCGCATGCATCCGTGTACTTCATGATGTTCACAAACAGCATCCTGATAGTGATCATTATCGTGTACCTCAGATAGAATGTCGAATCATAAGACGGACTGGCTTCATCATAAACAGGATCTACGGATGATAGATTTGCCATGAACATGGTGTGTCAGTAGTGACCTCAATCACATCAAATCACAGGCATCACAGTATTCAGCTTGAAACACATTATCCACATTGAGTGCTAAGTCCTGAACTGGTTGCTCATCCACATCTTCATCAACAGCAGTGTCTTGTCCACCTGCAATAAATAGCAACTGCTCTTCATCCAATGCCACCCTATTCTCCTGAGCTTGCATCAGCAACATCTTGTCTTTGAAGTATTCTGAGTTCTATGGTCGCTTGGGCTGAGTGAAATTCCTTGCTATGTGGCCTATACGCGTTGCCGTTGTAACGACATCAAATGTTTTGCTTGACCTGGATTTGCATTCCCAACTCTGTTCTGAGCTCCCCCATAACCAGCTGCACCTGCACCCCGTGCATTGTTCCCCTGACCTCTATTCTGTCGACCCTGAACATTCTGAACAACAACCCTGACGTCTTGAACTGTGGCTTGGTTTCTTGTATTTGATGAAGTTCTGAGTTGATTGTTTGTTTGAGGTAGGTATGTTTTGTATGATTGGGTGAGTAGGGCAAGTGTGTTGGTTAAGTTCTTAATTAAGTTGTCCGTTGGAGAGAGTCCTGAGTCAAGTTGAGTGTTGTCAGCAAAGTGTGGTTGAAGATGTATGGATGGTGGAGTGGTAGATGATTGTGAGTAGTACTGCTGTTGTGACACATTAGACGTCAAGGGGGAGAGAAAACATTGTGTTGAGTGAACGATCCAAATCATTTTGTTCTCATTGGCGTGTGCCTCGTGTTGCTTCAGATAAGCATACAACTGATCATAGTTGGAGTCCCTCAAACCGTTGTTCAGTTTCACTGCTGTTACAAATCTACCCTATTCAGGTAACATGTTATTAACAAACTTTGAGTTCAGCTGCATTCTGGACATGGTCATCTTGATGTTCTGCATGTTGTTGATAAGCTTAGCAAACCAGACATAATAGTCGTGAATGGTTTCTCCTTTGTTCTGACGGAAGTGTTCAAAGTCATCATACAGTTGTGATTCTCTATCTTCTTTCGTTAGTTCCGAACCTTCCAGGAGCATCTTCACATTATCCCAAATGTCTTTAGCTTCAGTATAGTGATTGATGAGAGTATAGATATCTTTTGGTAACCCTTGAAATAGGATGTTTGTTTCCCGAATGTTAGCATTATACCTATCCTTATCCTCAGGTGATAGGTCTGAATAGACTCGAGCTCGTTCGGGACCTAGTTGTTGGGCACCTTCTGTCCCTTCAGCAATTGGGTCTCTAATAGTTCCTTTCTGAAATGGTCCTTCATCAATCGACTTCAAAATGTTCACCCCATTCTCTTTACCTTGACAATACAATCGAATACGTTGTTTCCATGATGCAAAGTCAGTCCTATCCAGCATAGATGGTCGGGTATCGGAACCGGCATATTGGATATCTTCGAAAAGATTAGCCATCTTAATTAATTGTGAAATGATTTAAGTTGATCGAACAATGATTAGAGATTGTGTGTTAAAAGTGGTGATGTTTGTTTAAGTGTTTTGTTGTTTGAGTTTGTTATGTTTGTCAAGTTTGAAAAATAGTCTAAATTCCAAACAGTGTACCAAACCGTTGGATTAGTTCTCAAACCGCTACAGTCAAACCACTACTGTCAAACCACTATGAAGAAATTATACCAAACCGCTACCACAAAGAAAAATGGCTAGAGGTTTGCTTCCCAAATCGCTATGAGAAAAATCTTTAAAAACCTGTAATAAACCGCTATCTATAAACCGGTACTAGTGGTAAACCGCTACTAAGTTAATCTGCCAAACCGCTACTAGAAAGAAATGGTAAACCGCTATGAAGAATAAACACCAAACCGCTACCAAGAAATAAAATTGGCAGAGGTTTGTTTCCCAAATCGCTATGAGAAAAAGTCTTTAAAAAACCTGTAAACCGCTACAGATCAAACCGCTATAATTACCAAATCGCTACTAGTAAACCGCTACACTAATAAGACAAACCGCTGTCAGAAACGACAAACCGCTAGCACAGTGTACGATCTGACAAACCGCCAGAACAGTGTACTTTCCTCACAAATCGCCAGAACATTATACCAAACCGCCACGAACAATAGAACACAGTATACCAAACCGCTACGAAGAAATACGAACTTTTACACCTTAAAACACCTAAAATTCACCCTTTTGAATGTTTTGACTTGGTTTCTTTTGCACCAATGATTACTAGAAGGCTATAGCAACTACAAAAACTTGTATTTTAACACAAGAAACGTGAAAATCAATGAAACTCAAGAACAAGAGCTAAAACCTCCTAAAACTCAACTTAGGATCTAAACCAAGCTCTAAAACGCACACACAAACGATCTAATCATCCCATGAGCTCTGATATAAATTGTAGGATATTCGAAATCATAACATAATAAAAGATAGATGGATTAGCCAAATCTAGAGAGAGAAAGTGAGAGAAAAGCTTTCTAGAGAGAGAAAGTGTAACATGTAAATGAAATGACTAACCACCTCTTCCAATGCATGGAAGAGGCTTATATAGTAACTTACAAGATCAGCCCTTAGGCTATGGTATGGGCTTACACGTTGGGCTTTATAGCCCGGCCCATTACCGAACATTACACATTAAACGTTAAATTATGAGCTACGATAAATGATACATTACACGGGGTGACCGAGTCTTTTTCTAATATCTAACATGTTTATATTGCTATGCCATGTTCTAGTGAATATAGATGTATTATTCACACTCATCATATTGCATCTAACTTAATAGATAATTTGATACGAAATATTTTAAGTTTTTAAATGGAAACGTATTCACCCCCCCCCCCTTACGATTTCTACAATTCGTATTCTACGATTTCTACACATTGCATCTCATAAAACTTTTTCATGCGCATATACTACTTGCTTGTACTACTTGCTTACATGACTGATATCTGTGCTTACCTTTTCTTGAGCACATTTTTACACTTGTCTTATATATTATATTTATATAAACCCTTGGTTGTCACAGCAACATGTCTTTGTCTTTATCTCACGCTACTGTTACCTACACTTCCCTGTCAGACAACTACACATGCATTTCCGTCACCATCTCTACTATCACGCTTATCATCACCTCTACCTAGAATACCATCACCACCACTACCATCATGACCTACCCACAGAGATACCATTCCCGAGGCTGACATGCCACCTTGGAAAAGAGTTTAATTCTTCACTTTGTCCCC
>BQNB010012780.1:51218-78504 GCA_026074375.1 Tanacetum coccineum | reverse complement strand
TTTCGAATGATGTGTTTTAAGTTGTTAGGAAGATAGTTGTCATTTGAGATTGTTGGAATGTATGATTTTGTGTACCGCAGTTCTTCTTCCAACGTCATTTCACCTAATTAAGAAAGTGATAATTTTAGCAAGGTTCCTTCATTGAAGGAGATGTCTAGTGTGTGCCTAAATGTGACAAATGTAGAGTAACGATTAACTCGACCTAAAAAATAAAATCCTAAGAGTTAACCCAAACGCTCCTTAATTTGATCTTGCTCAACCAAACATGTCGAAAAATACATATGAATTATGTATCTCAAAATTTGTTCATGAGATCATTATGCATGTATTTGAAAACGTTTTTAGTATGTATTAACGATGCATAACAACAATTTTATTATGTTCCTAACGTGAGTGATTTAAAAACAAAATTGGGGTTTTGGTTTAAAATTAATTTTTTGACAAACTTACTAATGTATGCAAATCGTATGTCTAAAGGAAGCATATTAGTTATACATTGTATCATAGTAGTTCTAATTGTACAAAAATGAAAGAAAAATGGAAAATCCCCAATTTCAATTTTAATGTTCATCATGAACCTTAGACTCAAATTGAAAGAAAATAGATAAAATGACTTACAATTGATGATCTTTATGATGTTAGGAATGATTGTAGGTGTTGATTTGATCATCAATTAGTGTTTTAATGGTTGATTTTGAGTTTTGGGTTGTTTTTGGTTGTGTTCGTCGCTGCAGAAAGGAAAAAGGGAGGGGGGTTGTTTTTTAGTTTTGAAAAAATTTAACTAAGTGTGAAAATATGGTGTCTGCTGGTGGCGGTCCCATATCGATCAGGGGGCAGCCTAAAAATATTTTGGGGCCGCCTGAGATATGGGGGCTGCCCTCAGCGAGGGATTTTGGACAGAGTTTTGACAAAAAATTTCCAAATAGGAGTGACGTTTTAATTTGCATTTCGCGAATTAAAAATGCTCAAAGTACTTCGGATGAAGTATTTAAGTTGTCACGACACAGAATAGAACACTAGAATGGAATGCGGACTAGAATTGAAATAGAAGAAAGAGAAGCGGACTAACACGATTTATGGAATGTGTTCCATAATTCCTAAACCAAGACGTAGATAGTTAAATGATTCACGTTTAAGGGGTTTCGTAAGAATGTCGGCGATATTGTCTAACGCTCACGGTCACATTTTCGATTGAGATATTATCCTTTCATGACATTATCACGAAGATGTGATGACGAATTTCAAATATGTTTGTGTTCGAGAGTGTTTTGCATCGGGTTTTTGCTAGGGTCAATGCCGCCTATATTATCACACATGATCAAGACGTCATTCGCGCACGACGTCGTTTTTTAAAAAAAAAAACTCGATAAGAGCTTGTTTCATCCATAGTGCTTGTTGACATGCCTTTTTGGCGCTTACGTATTCGGCTTCGGTAGTGGATTTAGCACGAGCGGTTTGTTTCTTCGATAACCAAGATGTCAAACAACATCCCACGAACATACAAATACCGTTAGTGCTCTTTCGGTCCACATAATCTCCCGCATGATCAGAGTCGACATATACTACTGTTTCTATATCGGTCCCCTTAAGATACCATAATCCTAAGTGCGTAGTGCCTTTAATGTATCGGAAGATACGCTTAACCGCTTTAAGGTGAGAGGTTTTGGGAGCCTCTTAGAAGCGGGCACAAAAGCATACACTAAACAAGATATCAGGCCTACTTTGTAAAAACCAAAAATTTGAATTTCATTTCATTTTGTTAATTTCAAATATAACCTAAAGTTTATTAATAAGTATTTGAAAATAAAACCTTAGGTTATAATTTTGGGAAATTAGAAAGATATAACATAAGGTATTTTGTTTTAAAAAATATATAAAACATATATATGTACATATATATGGCTGGCCCATATTTATATATATATATATATATATATTGTAATTTTGATTATTTTATATATTTACTTTCTTTATATAAAAAAAACCTATTTTAATGGATAAGTATTAAAAGGTTTTAGCAAGTAATTTGTGTAATCTTTAAAATGGGAAAAAAATTATTTTGCCTCCCCTCCTCCTTCATTTAAACCAGCCCTTAGGGGTGATTTTACAAGAAAATCTTTTATTTTTAAAGCTAAACTTATTTTAGGAATGAAATGTAAAAAAGTTTAAGCAAATATTTGGTAATCTCCTAAAACAATAAAAAGATTTTGTCCCCCTCCTCATAACCCTTTATAACCGGCCCCCTCTCCCATCATTCTCTAAAAAAATTCTCTCCATAATTTTGTGTATTCCTCCATAGAAGCTTCGAGCAAGAAAAATGTTTAGGGTGTTTTTGGTAAATCCTTGAAGGTTTTGGTGTTCTTGGTGTGGTTTTATTTTCATTCTTTGGTGTTTTCTTGGGTTTTTGGTGTTTGTCTTGAACTCCTCTCACTCATTCATATGTCACTTCTTTCATTTTGTTTCATTCTTGTTGTCCACCATGATTACATATGCAAAAGTTTTCATTAAAAAACCTAAAAGATTGTAAGAAATAATGTGTTTATGTTCTTGTCAATTTCTCTAGGTTTAATCTAAATTAATGGTTAAATTTACCATGTTATTGAAAACCATAAGGATCTTATCCATGTAAATGTGTTTATTAATAAAAATACATGGATTAGAACCCTAAGGTTGGTTTTGATTGGGTTAATTACGGTTTTCATGGTAATAATTCTTGGCTGAATTTTAGGAACATGCTCAAACGGGGTATATCTTGATGATAAAAATTGGTTTTAACATGATTCTTGAGCTTAAGTTAAATTCAAAGAGTCTAGTTTCTGTAAATAATCCGGCTCTCAAAGTTAATTGGAGGTCGGGAAGGTCGATTTTTAGATTTTATAATATTAAGTGTCGAATATGGAATTTCTATCCGAAAAAATACAGTTGTAGTGTTAGGATTTATAATTTGAAAACGTATTGGAGTTTGCTTCTAAAATTTTATTGTAAATTCTCATGATATTAGTTACATTCATGATTTTTTTTTAGGAATTTTCTGATGTTGTCTAAATAGGGTTTTTAAGCGTTAACTTTTTCAAAGGGTTTCGCCAGGTCAAATTTTAGGGTCAGTTTTGGGTAATAAGGTCAAAAGGGATACTTATACCATGGAAATAATATTAAACCAATGAACATGGGTGTATTAGACATATCTGTGGAAATTTGTAATTTTTGGTGTTAATTTGTGATGATGTTTTTTATGGTTAATTTATGTATGGAAACTTTACCAGGATTAAGTAGTCAAAATATGAAAATTTATGGGAATCTAATTTGGTATGTAAAATTTATTTATGGTAAGAATCCAAAATGTAAAACTACTTAATAAAAAAGATTTGTAATATATGGCAATCATGTTCTTGTAGATTGCGGTGAAAAGGTGTGTGATCTCTTGCTTTTTGTGGTCATTTATCTCCGAGTGCTTATGCGGTAAGGTCTAATATTCGTTCTTTTGTAAGGTCATCCTCATGACTTGAGTACTCCATTTGTTTTTTACTACTTTCGATTCGTTTGATATTCCTTTGATTTTCTTATCCGTATTCATGACTCGTTTGATGATTGACAATAATTTGATGCGTTTTTAGTCTTATATGGTACATCTGGTGTTCTGGTTTTAGAATATGATCCTAGATTCTTTTATTATTTGGATTATTTGAAAGCTTGATCAGTGTTATATTGTGCCTATCTATTTGCCCGAGCTATTTGTATTAGGCATCGGAGGATTCCTAGTGACCATTTCTTTGATGCAACGATGGCATGACACTATTGTGGCGGTGTGATTAGTCCTCGGACGTTCCCTTTTGTTGTGCACTTATTATGATTTGATTTTATATGTTCGTACTTGCCTTAGAGCTTGTGTATATGGAATTAAACGACTTTGTTTTACAGGGGAGCGTATGGATGCAACCTTAGGTACTTTGTTTCGTGTCAGTTTTTGGTGAATGGTTGTGTGTGTGCAATACACTATATCATATTTGGTACCAGGAGGAGCTTGCCGGTGTATATTTGGTTATGATATCTAATTATTTGTTTAGGGTCTATTCATGTATCATGTTTAGACATTTGTTTGGGCTCGTAGGCATTCCTTTGATTACTCTTATCCTATTTATTGTTCTATATTTTGGCATTTGTTTGGCAGGTTCTCGTAATCCGTTTCGTTCTTTCCTTCGTTTTATTTCCGTTATTATTTTAATCTGTTCACTGACGCGTTAGCTCAGCCCGCATTTTCTTTTCCTGCGCAGGTACTAAGCGGGAAGTTGGGATATGTGTGATTGGAGGAGGAGCTTTTAGTTGGACCCACTTTAGAATAGGAAACCCTTTTTATTTGGAATTTATGTTTTATGACATTCCTTTTGAAGATTTCTTTTATTTGACTGTGTTCGGAATTTAATACTTTTGGGAGGTCAATTTTGTTTCATGATCCTGGTATTTAAAGTAATTAAAGTCTCGCTTAGGTTTATATGTTCTGATATGACACCATAACGTAACTCTTGGTCTCTTTATCGGAGCGGGATGTTACAATTATGGTATCAGAGCCCAGGTTGGCGTGTAGAACCAGGGTTTATGACCTTTGAGGTTGGGTAGACTTAGGCTTCTTTTGATAATGATCGCTTCCTTTGTATTTTGACTTAACTCTTAAATTATCTTCTTTGTTTACATTCTCTGTTTGATTACTGCTACTAAGGCGTGTATTTTCTTCGGCAAGTCAGGCGGCTAACTCTTCAGGTACCGTTTCGGGAACTCTCTTCTTGAATGGTCGTGTTGTTTTGTCTTATTTGTTACGGGTGCAACACATTCTGTGGTTTCTGTCTATTTATTTTAAACACCTTAGCATCTTCCCTACGCAACTTAATTATACCTTAATTAGATTCTACGCCTATGAAAAGCTCTGACACGAATATCCAAAATGCCGCTTCATTGATGTTAAGATTCATATTGCTTTTGTTTCACCTAGAAAAGAGTGACATTCGTTAATAAATCTTGTATGAATTGGTTTACGTTATCAACGCCCCCCCCATATCGTTTGTCATACCAATCGTGTCATCTTTGGTAATCTGAATAACCCTGAATTCATCTACCTATTTCAATTTCGAGGACGAAATTTTCTTTTAGAGGGGAAGAGTTGTAAAACCCAAAAATTCGATTTTATTTCTATTTGTTAATGAAATTATCAACCTAAATTTTATTAATAAGTATTTGAAAATAAAACCTTAGGTTATAATTTTGGGAAATTATAAAGATATAACATAAGGTATTTTGTTTAAAAAAAATATAAAACTTATATATGTACATATATATGGCCGGCCCATATTAGGAAATATATATATATATATATATATATATATATATATATATATATATATATATATATATATATTATAAATATAATTGTAATTTTGATTATTTTGTTATATTACTTTCTTTTTTTAAAAAAAAACATATTTTAAAAGATAAAGTTATTTAAAAGGTTTCTTGCACGTATTTGGTGTAATATTCAAAATGGTGAAAAAATTTTCTTGCCTCCCTCCTCCTTATTTAGATGGCCACCTTAGCGGTGATTTTATCAAGAAAATCTTTTATTTTTTTTAACGATAATCTTATTTAGGAATGAAGTGTGAAATGTTTAAGCAAAATTTAGGTAATCTCCTAAAACAATTAAAATGATTTTGTCCCTTCCTCTCTTCGTTTTTAACACCGGTCCCTGTTGGGAATTATGTTTTACTAACTTAGTACCGCTAGTTTTAATAGTTAGTACCGACAGATATAGTTTGTACTGTCAGTATTAGTTTGTACCGCGTTAGTAATTATTTGTACGTTAATACCAAAATAGATAGTACCAGTTTAAGGGATTTGTTATGAGATAATTTAGGATCAAGAAAGGCATATCTTTACGCGTTTTGTAAGTTGTTAGGGTTTAATCCTTGGTGTATAAAAGGAAACCCTTATGGCATTGAGAGAAGAGAGTTCTCTCACCAATAAGCAATCTCACATTAGTAATATGTAATCGTTTTAGCAGATCAATACAAAAGTTTGTATTCACTTGTTCTTCTTAGCATAAAGTTTGTTTTCGCATAAGTTATAGTGTTCATAGTCTTTGTTTCTCCTGTAGTTTATGTGGAATTATCCATATTGGCTTACAATCCTTAACAGGCTAGATAGATCCTATATTTAAGATGGGATCGAAAAGTGGGGTTTCAGAGCATGTAGAGAAAATATGAGTAAGAAGCTCTAAATTCCACCAGTTGTAAACCTTACCTTAAAACTATTCTAATGGGTGGATAGATGTGATATTCCACCACACCCACCACCACCACACAATACACATAACCACATATCATACATAAACCTCTTCACTGTTCAACCATCATACTCTCTATTTTAAGAAGGGCGAATATGACATATGGCCATGAAAAATGGGAAACATATTTGGCCCATACAGACTATCCTATTGGGGAAGTAATTTCAAAGAGCAATGTCATGTGTGTGTCTTAACAGATACATATGGTGTAATAAGGTGTGCCTCTGATGATTGCAGAAGATAATTTTAGCCAGAGAAAGAGAAAGAAAAGCAAGGCCACCATGGCTTATGGGCTTTACCAGAAGATCATCTTGCTAATTTTCATAAAATGATGATGGAAAGGAGATGTGGGAAGCTATCCAAATCTAGGATTGGTGGCAATGTTGAATCAAAGAAGATGCAACGTATATTCTAAAGCAAACAGTTTAAGGCTTTTTTGTATCAAACTCAGAAGGGCTACATAAGGGTTATGGCATGTTTCAGATCATCTGAGTCAACTAGAGATTTCATGGTGCAGGCTCTCATGAAGATGCAAAATCAGAAGTTCTAGGTCTCTACCTTCGCCTGGTCTCAAGTTTCCTTAATTTTGTGACCAAGCCAGAGTGGACGGTCTCAGTTTGATGATTGTATAATAATCTTAGAGTCTTTGGTTTGATGTTAAAGGCTCTACTGCTTCATCCTCTAGCACGTCAGAATGTGGCATTTGTTTTTGAGAACATAGCAGCTACTAATGATGATAGTACTTCTTATGATGTTTCTAATTCTTCTGGTCATAACTCACAATGTGAACATCCTTCATCATACTCTTTCCTTGCTAATCAATCCAGTTTTCCACAATTGGATCATGAGGATCTGAAATAGCTTGATGAGTTTGATTTGGAAGAAATAGATTTTGATGGCGGGGCCATGATTTCCATGAGAATGAAGAAGTTTTACAAAAAGACAGGTAGAAAGTTGCAATTTGATGCCAAGGAACCGGTTGGTTTTGACAAAACCAAAGTCGAGTGCTACAATTGTCACAAGACAGGGCATTTTGCTAGAAGGTGGCAGTCCAAAGGCGATCACAGATAGTAGGAGGAGAGATGCTTGGAACACTGGGAATAAAGATAAAGACAATGGGAGGAGATCTGGTAAACAGGAGGAATCTAAAGCTTTGGTGACTCTTGATGGAGATGGTGTTGATTGGGGACAGTCACTCCAGAAGATGGAGCAAGAGAACTTTTGCTTTGATGGCATTACAGCAATTCAGGCTCAGACACAGAGGTTACTTCTTGATCAAAAGATGTAAGAATCTTATGCTAACTTATAAAAAATATTATATGATGAACAGACGGGAACTACTTGGTGATGCCAGTATAGAAATACAGGGCTTATTACTCAAGCTTTAAAGACAGTAGTGCAAAAATTAGTTGCCTCATCAACAAAATCAACTTTGGTATGAGAAAAATATTAGGTTTATGAAAAATGATTTTAGATGAATAAAACTGATGTGCTTAAATACATAAGAATAATATTGGCAGAAGCTGAAAAAGAAAAAGAAGATTAAAAGCTAAAGTAAAAAATGGCACAACTCTTCTAAAAAGTTCTTTAATATATATTGCTAAATAGTCAGATGAGGGTTAGGGACAAAGCTGGGCTTGGGTATAGAGATCAAATGAATAAAGGTGTCTTAAGTTTTGAAAATGAAGTTTTTGGAAGTTTATTTCACAGTAGGTCTAGTGATATAGAAGATAGTCTTGTGAATAATAGATATGCAGAGGGGATGCATGCAGTTCCCCCTCCAATGACAGGGATCTACATCCCTTCTGGACTTGATCTGAGAAATTAGATGACTACATTTATATGGTCCAAAGCAATCTAAAAAACCTAGTGAATTGATGCTAAGAGCAGTGACTTTATTCTTATTAATCCGTTTAGTTAAGAAAATCTTGTATATATGCTATACTTGTTGTCAATTGAACCAAAGTATAAGTCAACATAAAGTTTGGTCTGTTGCTCCTATCATTGAGAATATGAATCAGATAGTGATGAATGAAATGTGTCACTACCCACAAAAGAACAGCGAAAACACATAGTTTTGCTTTTTTATTATATATTACGCATGTAAAAAAAAAAAATCTATGGCAACCTGTTAAAGAACAAAACAACATGTAGTTAGAGTCCTAATACCTGACCAAAAAGGAATGTTGTGGTTTAATGTCTAAAAAACTGGGTTTGAGTATGGGTTTACCCAAAAAGGCATGATTTGTATGTGGTAGTTTTAGCCATAATTAGAGAGTGTGATTTCCTGAGAAAAGAAAGGCTAAACTAGCTGAATTTAACATAAGATGTGTAAAGGGTTGGTCAAGGGAACATAGACCGCAGAGAGGTGGAACATGTGCAAAGAGTGAAATCACCAAAAACCAATTTGTTCTCCAATAGCTGTACTAACTAGACTGGCAGAATTATGTTAATACGGCTGGAACTAGCGGTACTAAACAGTAATAACGTAGCTAAATTTTAGCAGTCAGGCAGTTACCAACTATGCTGACTAGGAAAGTTAAATACTGTTAAAAAACTGTTGTGAATATGCTAGACCAAAAATGGTTCTTCATAAAACTATTCACCTATTAGAAGGCCATTTAATAGAACAACAGTACTAAGAAAAAATTTTCAAATCAAAAAGTTAATACTGCTGAGGTAAAAGTAGTTAGTGTTGTGGGGAAATAGGAGATCTTCTGTTCTAAGCCCTCAGCACGGGTTGTAATTGGAAGATCCAAACGACATTACTGGAACATGTATAGTTTGTATGGAATGTTCTGTGAGCAGAAGAATCTTAACAACAGTGATGTTTTTCATAGAGTTATTTGGGTTCTAGAGAGTAATTCGAGAGAGCTATAGATGGTACTAAACAACTCTTGTTGCCAGACTTGTTCAATTTTTGGTTAACAAAAGTTAGTACCAATAGGCTTATAGTTAGTACCGATAGGCAAAGTTTGTACCGCTATCAAGCCGTTAGAGAAAATACCAGTAGAGGTCTAAAGTGTAATTTTTAGCGGTTTATTCGACATTGGGATTGCTCCTTTTATATTTACCCATCTTAATTACACAACTTATTCACCTAAACTCTCTTAATCGACTTCAATTAACAAACCCTAATTTTTCATCACCGTCGATCAACAAAATCAATTCAACAATGGCTGGTTTGGATTTCTGCTCAAAGCACAATATGGTTGCCTACTTGGAAAAGAATGATGGGAACACTGAGTTTAATCAAATTATGGACTTCCTCACACACAGTTCAATCCACTTTGCACTCACTGTAAGTCCCATAGTCTCAACTTCGTTTGTTGAACAGTTCTGGACATCTGCTAAGTCCAGAACAGTCAACAACATTAGTTATATAGATGCCATTGTTGCTGGCAAGCCTGTGACTATCTCAGAGGCATCAATAAGAAGTGATCTTCTTTTTGATGATGCTGATGGGATAGATACTTTGAACAATCAGGCTATATTTGACACTATTCAGTTAATGGGGTATGAGGGGGACCTAAATACTTTAACTTTTAACAAAGCCCTCTTTTCACCTCAATGGAAATTTCTTTTTCATACCATGAATCACTGCATCAGTTCTAAAAGCACTTCTTGGGATCAAATTCCCACTAATATTGCCACAGCAGTGATTTGTTTGGCAACTAATCAAAAATATAATTTTTCAAAATTAATTTTTGATGGTATGATGAGACACTTGGATGCATCTAAGAAGTTTGTCATGTATCCAAGATTTTTACAAATCTTTTTGAGAAACCAGTTAAGGGATGTGCCTGTCCCTATGGATCACTTTCCAGTCCCAGCCTTAACTAAAAAGGTTTTGACATTTATGGTTAAAAAGGGTAAAAACTTTTCAGGGAATGTCGCACCTTTCTTTCACTCTATGTTGGTTCAACTAATAGATGATGAGGGTGAATTTTCAGAAAGACCATCTGAATCCCAACCAATACCCTCTCTTACTTACTTAAGTAAAGACCAACCTGAGTCACAGCCTGACCCATCTCCCAGACCTTCTTGTTCTATCCTTATTCCTGATTCTTATCCAGAGGGTTCTGGTGGGAATCATGAAGGTCAATCATCCAGCGATAGATCCCTATCCGGGAATGAGGATGGCCTGACACTCCAAAGTGTATATGATCTTTGTATTTCTTTGTGTACACAGGTCACAACTCAAGCTGCAAAAATTAAAGATCTGAAGGCTTAGATCAAGTAGCTTAAGAAGAAGACCAAACCTGTTATCAACCACCACAAAGCTTGGTTTAGGGCTGCTAGGTTGAAGAAACAGCAAAAGAAGAAGGATATGGAGAAATCAAAGAAGAGAAGGAGTGTATCCAAACAGGGGAGGAAAGCTGTCAAATCTTCTAAAGGTGCACCATCTGTGCAAACACACACTGACTGGGATGGTCTGGATACTGATTTAGAAGCTACGTTAAATGAAGCCATGGACTACACTCTTGCTCAAGAAGAAGGGAAGACTGATTCCAAGGTTGAGGAACCCAAAACAAGTTCCAAAACTAAGGAACTTCTCTTGTCAGGTGATACATTGGTTGTAGAAGACAAGGGAAGTGCTGAAAAGGGAGGAAGCACAAAAGGTACTGATCTGCAACAAAGTACTGTCAAGCCAGATGAAGGTACCGACAAGCCAGATGAAAGTACTGTCAAGCCAGATGAAGGTACCGACAAGCAAGATGAAAGTACCAATAGTTTTGTTGAAGGTACTGCTGAGATTAAAGATCAAGTTTCAGGAGAAAGTGATACTCCAACAGCTCCAACAATGACTTCAACACCTATTCTAACAGTTTTTGGTGATGATGAGACTATTGCACAAGTTCTTGTCACAATGAGTCAGAACAAGGTGAAACAGAAAGAAAAAGAAAAAGGAGTAGAGCTTAAGAATGTTAAGGATATTGAGAGACCAAGGCCTACATCAACAAGATCAGTGTTAACATTGAAGCCTCTTCCTAAGATCGATCCAAAAGCTAAAGGCAAAGGAATGATTGAAGAAGAAGATGAATCTGATACTGAATCAGAAGATATCACTGAAGCTGAAAGGAAGTTTAAAATGCTTTCTAATGATAAAGAGATGGCCAAAAAGGTTCAAGAGGAATGGAAAGCAGAAGAGGAGAAGAAAAGGTTGGCTGAGGAAGAGGCTACTAAGGATGCATTCACCAATGAGTATGACTTTATTCAGGCAAGACTCAATGCAGATAAGATTCTTGCTAAGAAGCTTTAAGAAGAAGAGAGAGAAAAGTTCACCATCGAAGAGAGAGCTAAGTTGCTTCATGATACCATTGCTGCACAAAGGAGATTTATTACTCAATAAAGATCTGAGGTTATCAGAAACAAACTTCCTTCAAGAACTCAGTTGAGAAACCAAATGATGACATATTTGAAGCATGTTGGAGGAAAGAAGCATTCTAATTTGAAGACCAAAATTTTTGAAGAAATACAAGTTTTGTATGAAAAGGTAAAAAGATCTGATGAAAACTTCATTACTATTGGTTCTGTTAAGGATGAGAGGCTAATGAAAGATTTGAACAAGAAAGCTGCTGGTATAAAGAAGGCTGACAGTATTAAGGAGAAAAGTAAAGAAGAAGAAGGTACCAAAAAGAGAAAACTTGGCACAAGGAAAAAGATGAAGTTAAGGAAAAGAAGATTCAGACAAGACACTTCTGAGGATGATGAAACTAATAGTGAGAAAGAGAATGATGAGCTAAGATTATGCTTAACAATAGCTCCAGATGAGGACAAAGAGGTGGATTATGAAATACTTGACAAGAAGTATCCTATCATAGAATGGAAATCTGAGTATCTTGGAAATAAACCACAGTATGATGAAACTAAAGACTTAGAAGAGATTAATCTAAATGTGGTGATTAGAAGCAATGGACAAAGGAGATACTTTAGTACTCTGATGAGGGTGCTTTCCATATTTGATAACGATGATTTGTGTGCTGTATATCAACGTGTGATGGACAGATACAAAGGTGAGGTACCTAAAGATTTTAACAGAGTACTTTGGGGAGACTTAATGATAATGTTCAATCCAAGTGATATAGATGAGTTTTGGAACTCACAGCAGGATTGGCATGTAATAAGTTGGAAGTTACATGGTTCTTCAGGGGTACATACTTTAATGACTGAGGCAGGATTAGTCATTCATATGCTTGTTGAGAAAAAGTATCCTTTGAGAAAGAAAGTACTGTTGCAAATGCTAGAATTGAAGTTGGAATCTGAAGAAGACAGTACTATGGCATTGGAGTTGATTAGATTTGTCAAGAAGTTAATTGCAGAGTTGGAACCTGAAAACTCTGATGGAGATGAGGAGGATCTTTGAGTGTTGGTTTCAAAACCACACAACAAATGGTCATCAGTTCACCATGTTTAACAGACATAAGAACTGACTAGTCCATAAGCAAACGGCTTGTGGTAAAGACTTCTCAAATCCGTTTATGGTTGACAATTTACCAAAAATTGTATGGTTCTCAACTCACCTTGCTTCACAGTAAAGAGTTGGCTAGTCCAGGATCAAACAGTTCCTGGTAAAGACAAATCAAATCTGTTGATAGCTGATAGTTTGCTAAAAACTATATGGTTATCAATGCACCATGTTATGGCAATGAAGCATTGACTAGTCCAAAAGCAAACGGTTTTTGGTAAAGACAAATCAAATCCGTTGATAGTTGATAGTTTACTCAAAACTATAAGGTTCTCAATTCACCTTGTTGTTTACAATGAAGAATTGGCTATCCCAGAGCAAACGGCTACTGGTAAAGGAACATCAAATCCGTTAATGGCTGGTAGTTTGCCAAAAACTACAAAGCCAACTTAGTTGGATTGTTGCAGAAAAGATGTAGCTGTGTTGCAGACAAGACATATACCTGAGAAGACAAGGATTGTAAGCTGCTAAGTGATCAAGATAATGGTACAAGAGTTCAATATTATCAAAAGTAAAGATCCAAGAATGATACAGAAAGGATCAAAGGTACTTAAGTTTATCTCAGATTGAGTCAAAGATTTGACAGAGTGTTTGGATACATCCTCCATGAAATTCAAGATATCTACATCAGAGAAACATGAAGTTAAACAAGTTCAACAAACATGTTTAGGGGAGGATTGTTGGGAATTATGCTTTCCTGACTTAGTACCGCTAGTTGTAATAGAAAGTACCGACAGTTATAGTTTGTACCGTTAGTATTAGTTTGTACCGCCAGTACAAAATAGTTAGTACCGTTTAAGAGATATGCATGAGATATTATAGGAAAAGATATGCATTATCTTTTACGCGTTTTGTAAGTCTGTTAGGGTTTATCCTTGGTGTATAAAAGGAACCCTACGGCATTAGAGAATAGACACATCTCTCACCAAAAAGCAATCTCATAGTTAGTAATCTGTAATCATTTTAGCAGATCAATACAAAAGTTTAGTTATTAATATTCATTGTTCTTCTTAGCATTATAAGTTAGTTTCCGCATAACTTATAGTGTTCATAGTCATTGTTTCTCCTGTAGTTAGTGTGGAACTATCCATATTGGCTACAACCCTTAACAGGCTAGAAAGATATATATTGAATTGGGATCTACACTCTATGAATTTCACTCAACTTTGTTGTTGACGTTTTATACATGTTTTATCCCAGGTAACCAAGGCTGAAGGCAACGATGGCGTGGAGGTGTCGTGCGTGTGGTGATGGATTTTATGGAAAGACTGTAATTACCTTTTATGATGTTTGCATTTGTTGCTTAATCATACACTTGGAAATCTTGCGGTCCTACTATTGATTTACATAAACCTATGAATTCACCAACTTTATGTAGACGTTTTAAGCAAGTTTTTCAGGTCAATAAGGCACGAGGTGCGATGATACATTGGAAGTCAATAATTGAAGAGTTAACACTTAAGATTTGGGGTCTTATTTCATTTTGGGGAAAATTATTATAAACCAGAATCTTTATTTATATTGTTGAACAATTTGAAGCCATGGGCTTATGTAACAAACAAGTATTTTGTTAATCCAATGTATCTTTTTCAAATGACACAATTAGTAGTCATTCTCAGATCTTGTGCTATTGATCCATAAAGTAACGCCCTCGGATATTCAAACATTCCGCTGCGTGCTCAGATTTGAGGGTGTTACATCTTGTGTGTTCTGGTCTTTTAAAAACAATATCTCATGTGATGTTTAAAACAATGTGTTTATTTGAAAACAATATGTTTTTCATGGTTTGTAATAGACGGTGGTTATGATTTTGTAGGACCTAAATGCCCTTTTAACTCTGAATAATTTTGGAACACATGTTGGTAAACATCTTATTTGAGTCGTTTTCTATTATCGTGGTGACGGATGCTAATTAGTAACACCAAATTGCTAATTTCCGCTGCGCAATCTGATGCCCCTCGGGGCGGGTGTTACATATTGGTATCAAGAGCTTCGGTTGTAGAGAACTAGATTGTTTTCAAAACTTGGATTGTCATCATTTTAGATATCAAAGTAATGTCAAGAGTCTAAGATTGTAAGGAACTAGGTTGATTCTTTTGAAAAACCTAAACTATAACGCTTCTACACGCACGCCGATACTCCTCGTTGACATTGGTTACAGGTAAGGTACATTTATTAATTGTTACGTGTAAGTATATTTATGTATGTATTATATGTGTGATTGGTTAAGTATGGATATTTATGCATGTGTTGGATGCATAAAGTATTAGGTATGGGTGCATTTGTGAATGTGTTGTATGCATGAAATGTCATGTGATTATATGATAACTACTATTATATATGTTTGAAATATAATTAAGATATATGCGAATCGAGAAGGTCGCAAATTGTAAAATTTTGTTGTTGCGCTTTGATGCGAACCGTTATTTTAATGATAGTATTATTATTAGAATGCTATTGAATGATAATAATAAGAAGTGATACGCTATTAAGTAAGTATTATATGATATTTTCTAGATTATCATGGTGAATGAGATTCCTCTTAACCATGTGGATGATGTACCCGTTGTTGAGCCGGATCAACATGATGATATTCCTGTTGTTCCCGAGTCTGTCTTAGAAGATGAAGACGAAGACCCGGAAGAAGAAGAATTTGAGGAAGAAGAAGATCCTCAAAAAGATGAAGATGATTTGGAGATCGACATTGAGGAAGATGAGAATGAGCCAGAGTTGACATATCCTTATGAAGAGGTGGATCCTCTTAATCCTCCGCCGCCTGCTTCTGAGTCTGAACCTGATAATGAGATTGAGATTGATAATTCGATTAAGCATGAGGACGAGACTGTTCCTGTTAGTGTCTATGAGGTAGGTGAATCGTCTAATGCCACTATTCCACGAGAGGATGGTGATAGATTGCTTCCTGGTTTCATGAGACGGGATATTGACTCTTTTTTTGGTCGAATGGTCAATTTTTCGAGACGATTGTGTGGTCGCGAGACGGCACATGCATTGGTCGAGAAGAAAGGAGAGGAAAAGGATAGGTTTTATGGTAAGTTAATTTTGGATTTAGGTAATGAAGTGCGTTCTAGTGTGGAACAAGGAACTACAGCAATGGAAAATTTAGTTGAGAAGTTTGAGAATGTTGAAGAAAAAGCTGAGTATAAGAAACTAAAGAAGGAACTCGAAGAAGCAAGGTTGAGCAACAAATTCCTTCTTATGCAGAATGAACGAGTTGAGAGAGATCTCTATTGGACTAGAGTTCGAGCTCATGGGTTTTATCAAGAGATGATTCGTAGGGGATTTGTGTTTGAAGAAAGACCGAATGAAGCTATTGATGTTCCGATTGAAGATGAGAAGAGTCCTTTGTCTGAGCCGCGAGGATCTCCTCATGATGTGTAGTAGTTTAGTTTTAATTGTAGTATCTTTTGTTGTGTAATCACTAAACTGAGTCCTCAGTTGGTAGAACTAGTACTATTGGTTGAAACGATTTGTATCATTTCATGAAACAATGCAACTATGTATTAACTCTTTGTGATGAAAAATGAATGACAATCTTTTGACTACTACTGAGGTTGTGTGGCTGTTGTTGTGGTTGATTTGTCATTATATCATGTTATCATAGTATCATGTTATGAATGCTTACCAGATTGTTTTCTGTGCGACGTGACAAAATCATGCCTCCAAAGTCTGCACCTATGACTCAAGCTGCTATTCGCCGAATGATCAAGGAAAGTGTTGATGCCACTATTGCTGCTGAATGGGCAAGGCAAGCGAATGTTAGGAACGATGCTAGTGGATTTGGGCCAGTTAGGGGTCGAGACACTGCACCTGCTGTTCGTGAGTGCACTTTTGCTGGGTTTATGAAGTGCAATCCTGCTGCCTTTCATGGAGTTGAAGGAGCTGTCAAATTGCGAAGGTGGTTTGAGAAAACCGAGAGTATTTTTAAGATCAGTGAATGTGCCGAGAGTAAGAAGGTAAAGTTTGCTGCTGCTACATTGGAAGGACCAGCTTTGACTTGGTGGAAAACTAAAGTTGCAACTATAGGTTTGGAGACTGTGAACCAAATGGCTTAGACTGAGATGAAGCAACTGATGACTGTTGAGTTTTGTCCGATAGAAGAGATACAACGTATGGAGCACGAGTTATGTAACTTGAAGATTAAGGAGTATGACATTGTTGCTTATACTCAGAGATTCAATGAGCTTGCATTGATGTGTCCAAGAATGGTGGAGCTAGAAAGAGTGAAGGTTGATGCTTATATTCGAGGTTTAACAGATAACATCAAGGGTGAAGTGACATCGTCTAAGCCGGCTGATTTGAACAAAGCAGTACGTATGGATCATAAGTTGATGGAGCAGAAGTCGCAAGCTAGAAATGAAAGAATTTTGGAAGGTAAGAAGCGAAAGTGGGAAAACCTTCAAGGTGGAAATAGTAGTGGTAAGGGCAATCAAAAGGATAACTCTCGTCAGACTTTGCAGAATAACCAAAAGCAAGGAAATGCGCGAGCCATGGTTACCGCTCCTACTGATGGAAAGCTTCCTTTGTGTGAACGTTGTTTTACTCGCCATGTTGGTCAGTGTACGATCAAATGTCACAAGTGTGGAAAGGTTGGACATAAGGCAAGGTATTGTAGGGAGAAGAGTGTTGCTACGGGTGCTAACGCTCAGCCTATTTGGACTTGTTATGATTGTGGTGAGCAAGGTCATACTAGGAACCGATGTCCGAAGAAGGTGAAGCAAGAAGAAGTTGGAGAAGTTCGTGGTCGAGCTTATGCTATTAAGGACGCTGAGCCGAAGGGTCCGAATGTGGTTACTGGTACGTTTCTGCTAAATAACCGATATGCTTCTGTTTTATTTGATTCGGGTTCCGATAGGAGTTTTGTGAACACTAGATTTAGTTCATTGCTCGATATCAAACCGATTAAAATAGAGGATAGTTATGAAGTAGAGTTAGCTGACGGAAGGGTAGTTAGTACGAACACTGTTTTGAAAGGTTGCACTTTGAGTTTAGTGAACCATATTTTTGAAATCGATCTTATGCCGATTGAGCTTGGTACGTTTGACGTCATCATCGGTATGGATTGGCTTGTCAAGCACGATGCCGTTATCGTCTGTGGCGAGAAAGTTGTTCGTATACCGTATGGGAATAAAACGTTGATAGTTGAAGGTGACAAAGGTGGATCTCGATTGAAGATTATTTCGTGTATCAAGGCCCGTAAGTATGTCGAGCAAGGTTGTCATTTGTTTTTGGCACACGTTACGAAGAGCAAGTCGAAAGAGAAACGAATGGAAGACGTGCCTGTAATTTGTGATTTTCCTGAGGTGTTTCCTGAGGAGTTGCCAGGACTACCACCGCCGAGGCAAGTAGAATTTTGAATTGATCTAGTACCGGGGGCTGCACCTGTTGCACGTGCACCGTATAGATTGGCACCGTCTGAGATGAAAGAGTTGTCGGTACAATTGCAAGAGCTGTTGGAGAAAGGATTTATTCGTCCGAGTTCATCACCGTGGGGAGCACCGGTTTTGTTTGTGAAGAAGAAAGATGGATCTTTTAGAATGTGTATAGATTATCGCGAGTTGAACAAGTTGACTATCAAGAATCGTTATCCTTTTCTGAGAATTGTCATTTTTTGACCAATGCAAGGTTCTAGCGCTGGATTCTAAGTTCGTATCTGCTTCTGGACTATCACCAGCTACGCATTAAAGAAGAAGACATTCCGATTACAACATTTAGAACTCGGTATGGTCACTTTGAGTTCCAAGTAATGCCGTTTGGATTGACTAGTGCGCCTGCTGTGTTTATGGACTTGATAAACCGAGTATGCAAGCCGTATATGGATAAGTTCGTCATAGTGTTCATCGATGATATTTTGGTTTATTCCAAGTATGAATAAGAGCATGGGAAGCATTTAAAGATTATTCTGGAGCTGCTTAAGAAGGAGAGATTATATGCCAAGTTTTCAAAGTGTGATTTATGGCTAGATTCGGTACAATTTTTGGGTCATGTGATTGATCGTAGTGGTGTGTGCATGTGATCTGCCTTAGTATCGAGCCATTAGGAGTTGTGGGCCTAGCCACCGACGACGCCAACAGGGTGGGCTATTTCGTGGATTGGTCCGGTATTTTAGGAGTTTATTGAAGGTTTTTTTTTGATTTCTAAGCCATGGACTAAGTTGACTCAGAAATAAGAAATACGAGTGGGGAAAGGAGAAGAAGAAGGTTTTCAATATGTTTGAAAGCAGGAAGTTTGTGTAGTGCATCGATCTTAGCGTTGCCCAAAGGAACAGAAGATTTCATGATGTATTGTGACGCATCTCTTAAGGGTTATGGATCCATGTTGATGCAAAGAGAGAGGGTGGTAGCGTATGCTTCTAGACAATTGAAAGTTCATGAAGAAAATTACACTACTCACGATTTGGAATTAGGAGCCGTTGTTTTCGCTCTTAGATTATGAAGACAATATTTGTATGGAACGAAGTGTGTGGTTTTCACCAATCAAAGAGCCACAATATATTTTGAATAGAAAGAGTTGAACTGGAGACAACGGAGATGGGATGAGTCTGTTGAGTGTTTATTGAGACTGTGAATAATTCGGTATCATCTTGGAAGCAAAATTGTTGTGAGACGTCCTTGAGTCACAAGGAAAGAATTAAGCCATTGCGTGTTCGAGATTTGATGATGACTGTTCACAATGACTTACCGAAGCAAATTCGTAAAGCTCAAAAGGAAGCAATGAAGAAGAAGAATGTTGAGGCAGAACATTTAGGGAAATTGATTAAGCTAATATTCGAATTGTGCCCTGATGGAACATGTTGTTTTGGAAATCGTGTTTGGTTGCCGCGATTCGGTGGGTTGAGGGATTTGGTTATGCATGAGTCGCATAAGTCATGGGTATTCTATCATCTGGGATCGGGACAAGACTGTATCAAGATCTGAAACCTATTTGTACTTAGTGGTCCCGCCGAATATGAAAGCTGATATCGCCACGTATGTTAGTAAGTGTCTGACTTATGCGAAGGTTAAAGCCGAGCATCAGAAATCGTCTGGATTTCTGCAACAACCTGATATTCCAGTTTAGAAGTGGGAAAGGATCACTATGGATTTTGTGAGTGGATTGCCAAGAACGCCGAGCGGGTACGATACGATTTGGGTTATTGTCGACCGACTGACCAAATCAGCTCATTTCTTGCCAATGAAGAAAATGAATAGGGTCGGGAGAAAACTTACGCGACGTTAATTTGAAGGAAATAGTGTGTAAGCATGGTGTTCCTGTTTCGATCATTTCGGATCGAGACTAGCATTTTACGTTCAAATTTCTGGTGGAGACGATTCAGAAGCCTTGGGACGAATTTGGATATGAGTTGGCTTACACCCTCAAAGGCCTATGGTCAAAGTGAAAGGATGATACAAACGTTGGAAGATATGTTGCGTTCCTGTGTGATTGACTTTGGAAGTAGTTGGGATCGCCATTTGCCATTGGTCGAGTTCTCATACAACAATAGTTATCACGCAAGTATTAAGGCTGCACCATATGAAGCTTTGTATGGACGGAAATGTAGATCACCTGTATGCTGGAGTGAGGTTGGGGATAGCTAACTCACCGATCCAGAATTGATCCGTGATACGACCGAGAAGATTGTCCAAATTAAAAACCGTTTGTTAGCTACTCGTAGTCACCAGAAGAGTTATGCAGATAAGAGAGCTAAGCCGTTGGAATTTGAAGTTGGTGATATGGTACTGCTTAAGTGTTGGGAATTATGCATTTCTGACTTAGTACCGCTAGTTATATTACTTAGTACCGCTAGTTGTAATTTGTACTGACAGTACAAAATAGTTAGTACTGATCAGATAGTTAGTATCGTTAGTATAAAATAGTTAGTACCGTTTATGAGATATGCATGAGATATATTAGGAAAGGATATGCATGATCTTTATACGCGTTTTGTAAAGCCCATTAGGGTTTCCTTAGTTTATAAAAGGAACCCTAGGCATAGTTAGTAGATATAGTTCTACACAGATCATAAAGATCGAATAGTAATTATAGCTTGTAATCTGTAACCTAAGCAGATTCAAGGTTTAATATAAAAGTTCTTTTGTGATATTCAATATTGTTATTCTTAGCATTATTGATTATATTCCGCATAATCAATAGTGTTTACTCAGTGTTTCATTATTGTTGCTTTAGAATTATCTAAAGGAGCAAACTCTTTACAAGCTGAAGGTTAAGATCTATCTATTAAAACGATCCAACAAAGTGGGTATGAGCTAGTGTGGAAACTCTGAATTAAAGAAGAAGCATATTATAAGATGGCAGAACAAGACATTCCTCCACCCACTATCACAGCAATTGAACAATCCCTATCATCTGGAAGTCGAGAAATATGATTTTTGAGCATGAGGGACGCGACAATATATTGTCACAAGACCATAACCTCTAGGATGGTATTATGTCAATGGAGATCTAGCGGCAAGGAAGCATGCACCAACTGGGAAACATCTACTTTCCTGCTCATAAGTCTGACCAAACAACTGTGATGCAAAGAAATTAGGAAAGATCACGAGCACTTGCTTTTAAAATAACTGTTGAATTACCTCCTCAAGTTTCATAATGTTCCAGATGCTAAATCTCTTGGGAGCAATCAAATCAAGGTTTTGAGGGAATGAGAATCTAGATGATGCAGAAAACAATATTTCTAAAACATTAGTTGAAAATTTTTCTATACATCAAAATGAAAGTCTGATAAAGCTTTGATAGGTTCCACAATACTATAAGTCAATTAGAGGTTCATGGCGCTCCAATATCAAAGGAAGATATAAACCAGAAGTTCCTAAGAAGTCTTCCTCCTTCATGGAATCAAATCGCTCTCATCATGAGAAATAAGCCAGGCATTGATGAGATTGATATTGATGACCTCTACAACAACCTTAGGGTTTATGAAGATGAGATGAAAAGGTCTTCAAGTTCCACATCTAACTCTCAGAATTTGACTTTTCTCTCCTCTGAGAATACTAACAGTACTAATGAAGTTAGTACTGCTAGTGGAGATATTAGAGTTAGTATTGCTGGAGGAACTAGTCAAGTTTCATCCACCCCATGTGCTCATGATGTAGCGTGCTCTTTCTTTGCACAACCAACAACCAGTCCTCAACTTAAAAATGAGGATTTTTAGCATATTGATGGAGATGACTGGGAGGAATTGGATCTTCAATGGCAAGTGGCTATGTTGACTGTTAGAGTAAAGAAGTTCATTCAAAGGACAGGAAGGAACTTGGACTTTAAAGAAAAACGACCTGTTTCTCTTGATAAGTCAAAGATTGAGTGCTACAACTGTCACAGAAAAGGGCACTTTGCTAGAGAATACAGATTTGAAGAAGGAATCTTCAAGGAGAAGGATCTTATGTTGGACATGGCAGGAGGAATGCACCAACAACTTGAATCTTCATCACATGCATGGTGGCTCACGATGGTCTGGAGGCTATGATGAGCCAATGGGTTTTGAAGTAGACCAGTCATGCTATGCTTTGATGGCAATCTCCTCTTCAAGCTCATCCAAGTTTTCTGGACAGTGAGGTGACAAAAAATGTCTAAACAATGTCTTGAATAATTTCTAAACTCTTCAAAAAAAGAACTATGATACTGAAAGAGAATAACACATAACAAAGCAAAATAGTAATCGAGGTTATATACGATAGCCTTCAGAGTTATAGAATCTTGGATTCTAGACATGAAAGAATGAATTGGCTTGGGGTGAGAAATATGGAATTTCAAAACTATGCGGATTAAATGCAAGAGAAAATAAAGTTAACAACCCTTAAACCTGGAATTAGAGAAAGTTGTTAAGGTAAGAGATGAGTTAACATTCAAGATAGAAAAATGGGAAGGAATTCATCCATAGATCTAGATGTATTACTCAAAGATCCAAATGAAGTGTTTAGAGAATAAAAACTGATTTAGGAAATGGCACAAAATTGATGAATGAGTACGATTCTGAAACTGATAGTGAGATTAGTTTGAGTGTTTTTGATGTCAGATCTAGTGATGAAGAGTCCACACCAGCTAATGATAGGTCTTCTAAAGTAGATGGGTATCATGCTATTCCCCCTCTTATAACAGGGAACTTCTTAACCCCAAGAGCTGACATATCATTTGTAGGTTTAGATGAATATGCCATTAGGAAGGAAAATCATGTGAGTAACAAACAAACTGATCTTATACTAATATAAGTGAGCTGTAGGGTAAAACCAAATGAAGCGAATATTTCAAAACCTAAGACTATCTAATTGTATAGTTAACAAAGATAAAGTTATCATTGAGGATTGGAACTCAAATGATGAGGATGATATGTCTGAAGTGCAAACAGTTAGTCCTGTTAAGACTAATGAATTTCAGACAGTTAAACCTAGAGTTGATAAAATTGGTCAAACTTTCAAAAACAAAGGAATAGGATTTAAGAAAATAAAAGCTTGCATTGTTTTGTAAAAGTAACTGCCATTTGATTAAAGATTATAATTTTCTTGACAAAAAAGAGTCAGAGACTAAGATGAAATAAAAAAAAAAAAAAAATGTGGCCAATACTGTTCCAAGGGTGACAAAACAGTATGGGAGTCGTATGCTAAAAGGGTAAATCACCAAAAAATTTCATATAAATTGAAATACCCTCATTTAAGAAGGACTTTCGTCCTATCAGGAGTTCTAACAAGAATAGGTTTGATTACTCCTGTAAAGCAAAATGAGAAAAGAGCAGTACACAAAGTTAGTACTGCTAGGCCAGTTAGTACTGCTAGGCCTGTTAGTACTGTTAGACCATTTGCTCCAAAAATAGCACAAACTAGTGGTGCTATTAGACCAATTTACCCAAGAATCGACAATGTAAGACCAAGAGGCTCATATTCACCTATCAAGAGGTCCTACTACACAAAACCAGCTTTTAAACCCAAAGACTTAAAACAAGATGTTAAAACTTTTGGGGTTTAAAATATGACTACTGCTGGGAAAAAGCAGTAGTTAATACTGGTAAGGGTAAGATGGATACTGACCTTAAAAAGTCAAGGTGGGTTTGGAGGCCTAAGGGAAATTACTTGGATCATGTGTCCAAAGACAGTGGATCATTCATGCTCAGAAAGTTGAGTATGTTGACCCAAAGAGGGTATTTCAAGTCTGATATGGCTGGGTACCTATAGAGATCTAATTCTCTTATTTCTGTGCAAGGCAATCCATAGATCTTGTTAAAGGATCCATGCAAGTGATGTGGTTAGTGGTTACTTAGCCATAATGACTGGCAACAAAGCTTATCTTTCAGACTATGAAGATTTTAATGGAGGCTTTGTGGCTTTTGGAAGTGATCCCAAATGAGGTAAAATAACGGGTAAAGGTACACAAGATTCTTATGTTTTAGGTTCATCAGGAAAAGATAAAGGACCTACTCAGGAATACATAAAGCTTCCACTACAACCTCATAGGACAAGGATTCTAGTAAAAGATGTTGCTCCAGCTGCACATGAAAAACCTTCTGAAAGTTCTCCTAAAGACAATGATGTACAAAATTCAAAAGATGGTTGTTGACAAGATAAGAAAACATCAGATGAAAGAAAGTGAACAAGGACGTGCAAGTGAACTTGAGAAGATGGTCTATCAAGAATTGGCTGCTACAAGCTATGGATGATTGTTCAGAAAGCCTTTGAGGAAGAAACGAGGAGGAATTGCATCTCAAAAAGGAAGAAGGCAGCTTAGGCTACAGTACTAACTACTTGTATGATAAGCAATATGTTAGTACTGATAGGCATAGGTAGTTGATAGGCCATTTGTTAGTAACTGATTGGCCATCTGGTTAGTACTGATAGGGATTTGTTAGTATGATAGTACCATCTGTTTAGTATTGCTAGTGCTCCCACAGGGTGCACAAATGCGGGTGAATCATCTTTGTCTATCATGGAGGAAAAATACCTATGATGATTACTCTCTCTAATGATGTTTACCCTTGATCCAAATATTGCCTGACTTGGAGATGCTTCTGATACTCTTCCAAATGCATGGATTATTCATGGAGCTTATGGATGATGTTGAGATGGGGTGCAGTAGTGATTTCTATAACTGGTTTTACACCTCATTGAGTCACTCCTATTCCACCCTCGGAATCTGAGGATCATCCAAAAGGACAAATTCTAGGAGATCCTACATCAGCAGTTCAAACAAGAGGGAGTTAAAAGGATTCTTCAGCAAAAAGGCCTGGTAATTACATTAACAAACTTAACAAAAACAAATCACAAGGTTTATGCAGAATGTTTGATTGCATGTTTTCTCTCTCAAGAAGAACCAAGACTTATCACAAGCCTTACACGTTGAAAGATGGTTGGTTGGAAGCAATGCAAGGGAAATACTTTCAGATCAAACTAACAGAAGGTTTTAGGTACTGTTGATTGCCATATGTGAATAAAGTAATTGGCACAAAGTGGGTCTTCAGGAATAAGAGGGATGAGAGAAGTATTGTTGTGAAAAACAAAGCACGGCTTGTAGCACAAGGGTTTAGACAGGAGGAAGGTATAGATTATGATGAGGTTTTTGCACCTGTTGCCAGAATTGAGGCAATTAGGTTATTTTTAGCCTTTGCATCATACATGGGATTTACTGTCTACCAAATGGATGTTAAAAGTGCATTTCTTTATGGCACTATTAAAGAGGAGGTGTATGTTCATCAACCTCCAGGCTTTGTTGATCCTGCTCATCCAAACAAAGTCTATAAGGTGATCAAAGCTCTTTATGGTCTACATCAAGCTCCTAGAGCTTGGAATGAGACGCCTTCTTCTTTTCTGATAGAAAATGGTTTCAGAAGAGGTACCATAGACAAAACATTGTTTATCAAGAAGAAAAAGAGTGACATTATGTTAGTCCAAGTGTATGTGGATGACATTATTTTTGGTTCTACAAAGAAGTCTATGTGTACAGAGTTTGAAGATTGTATGCACAAAAGATTCCAAATGAGCTCCATGGGTGAAACTAACATCTTTTTTGGGTCTTTATAAGTGAAAGCAACAACCTGATGAATCTTTATAGTTAAAGAAAGTATGTAGTTGACATCTCTAAAGAAATTGGTTTTTTGTCATCAGAATCGTACTACTCCTATGAGTCTATAACCATGGTCAAGGATTGAAGATGGTGTTGATGTAGATTGTACATGGTTACAGGTCGATAATTGGCTCCCTATGTATTTGACTTGCATCAAGGCCAGACATCATGTTTGTTGTTTGTGGCTCTTGTGCTAGATTTCAAGTCACTCCAAAAGCCTCACACTTAAATGCAGTAAAAAGGATTTTTAGGTACCTCAAACATCAACCCAAATTAGGTTTATGGTATCTTGGGATTCACCTTTTGAACTGAAGCTTACTCTGATTGTGATGATGGGAAGATCAGTCTTGATAGAAATCAACACAAGGTATCAACTACAGGTGAATGTTAATTTCTTAGAAGAAGATTGATATCTTGGCAATGCAAGAAGCAGACTATTGTGGCAAATTCTACTACTGAGGTAGAATATGTTGCAGCTGCTAATTGTTATGGGCAGGTATTATGGATACAAAATCAGATGATGGATTATGGTTTCAATTTCATGAACACCAAAATCCATATTGATAATGAGAGCACTATAAGTATTATCAAAAATCCTGTTGCTCATTCAAGGACTAAGCATATTGAGATTCGATTCCATTTTATAAGAGATTGTTATGAGAAGAGACTAATAGAGGTTATCAAGATTCATACTGATCATAATGTTGCCGACCTTCTCACCAAAGGATTTGATGTCACCAGGTTTAACTTCTTAGTAGTGAGCATTGGAATGTTAAATCTATAGCTAAAATTGATGGGAGTCTACACTTGTAAAGTTTGTATAGTGTAGAAAGTACTTCTAGTTAAAATTAATACTCCTAGGGTATTAATTATGGTAGTTAGAAAATAATTAGTTATAGTTAACAATATATTGTAGCATTTTTCTTGTTTTTGCACTAACTTTTCAGGATAAGCATGGATTTGAGGATGGATAGATGCAGTGCTGGCAAATTCTACTCATATATGGTCTGTAAGTACTAAGTATTAGAGTTAATTCTGGTAGTCTACAAGTTAATTCTGGTGGACTACTTGTTAATTCTGTGGATTTAAAGTTAATTCAGGTAGTCTATAAGTTAATGCTGGTAGTCTATATGTTAATTCTGGTAGACTATATTAGTACTGGTAGACTAATTTTAATACTGGTAGATGACCGTTGGTGCTGGTGAGGGAAAATTGACTTTTCTTATTTTAAATATTACCGTTAGAGATTTTTACGGCGCGTACTTCTAACATAGGTTTTCTATTTGGATAATTACTGCACTTTCTTCAATAAAATATCTTTCTTTACTCTAAAGAAACTTCTTTTACACACGGTCCAATAAGAAACCTTGTTATTCATCGATAAAAACTCAATTCCCTCTCTCTACCAGCACTTAGTAATTCACTCG
>BQNB010012780.1:0-48121 GCA_026074375.1 Tanacetum coccineum | reverse complement strand
TATTGTAGAATACTCTTGATTAAATTTCTATCTCAGGATGCATTAGTTAATCATTACTTATTGATTTGTCATGCAACTTTACTATTTCAGAATTTAAGCAACAAAGTCATTGATTCGCAGAACCACATGGAAATATACTAATTTATATTTAGTATCAATTTATTGGATATCATATCAACCGACTTGGAATATCTAACTTTTATATTTCATAATTTAATCAATTGACTAGAAAAAATAAAAAACCAATCATTCAATTAATGTATACTGGACCCAAATTCAAACACCCTTAATAACGACGAACAATTTTGCATTGTTTTGTTTGGTATAAAAAACACAGGCCCTTATCAAAGTAATATTATTCATGAGATTTAAACTGTTGGAAATTATACATTCCTGACTTAGTACCGTTAGTCATATACTTAGTACCGCTAGTTATAGTTAGTACTGACAGTACAAAATGTTAAGTACTGCTCAGATAGTTAGTACCGTTAGTATAAAATAGTTAGTACCATTTAAGAGATATGCATGAGTTATTATAGGAAAAGATATACATGATCTTTTACGCGTTTTGTAAGCTAAGATTAGGGTTTTCCTTGGTGTATAAAAGGAACCCTTACGGCATAGTTAGAGATATCAATTCATTGTCAATCTCATAGTTAGCAATTAATACAAAAGCTTAGTTATCAATATTCATTGTTCTTCTTTGCATTATAAGTTAGATTCTGCATAACTTATAGTGATCATAGTCATTGTTTCTCTTGTAGTTTGTGTGAATCTATTCATATTAGCTACAACCCTTAACAAGGTAGTAAGATCTATATTCAAAGGGATCCACAACCTCATCACCAACCTTTGTCAGGGGGACCACTAGACTGAGGTATCTTGGTGTCCCGGCCTCTTTTGACATGCCTAGATGCTTTTGATTCTTTTAGCATACTTTTTATATAACATATCCTTCCATCCATACTTGATTGCATATTGACATAATAGACCCCCCCTCAAACAATGCTTCAAGAGATAAGAATTTTCTCAACGGATGTAACTTTGGCACTCAGCAGTAGTAACTTTTGCCTAGCAGTAGGAATTTTCTACTTAACAGTATTAACTCTGTCTTCAATAATTATACAACAACATGCCTCTATTCATCACAAGTACACTAGAAAAGACTAGATAGACATGTGGGAATTCATGAGGATCTATATTTATGCATAACCCATGAATAAAAGTTAAAAACTGTGATCCAAGATCATTAACTTTCTCTCAAACATTTCTTTAAAGGTGAAGCATTCAACATCAAATATTCAATATGCTTTACCTGCAGATGTTAGTCCACAACACAAAAATACAAGATACAAAGAATTTTCTTATTGACAGCATTAAGTATGAGTAACAGTTTTAACTAGGAGTCTTAAGTATAACTAGCAGTTTTAATTATACTTAGCAGTATTATTTGAGAAAACTAACAGTATTAATCCTTTACAAAACTTTAACAAAAACATAAAGAGATATAGACATTTAAGGATTAAGCATTCCAATACTTGAGACTAAGTACTAAAATTTTCCTGCATCAAAACCTTTTGTAAGAAGATCAGCAACATTATAATCAGTATGAATTTTAACCATTTGTATTAACTTTTTAATATTGCAATCTCTTATAAAATGATGCCTAATCTATATATGTTTTGTTTATAAATGTTAAACAGGATTTTCAATAATGCAGATAGTACTGTTATTGTCAATATTAATGACAATGTTCATGAAATTGTACCCATAATCCAACAATTGGTTTTGAATCCAGAGTACTTGTCTACAACAACTAGCAGCAGCCACAAATTTAGCTTCAGTTGTAGAAGTGGCAACCACAATTTGCTTCTTACACTACCAAGATATCAACCTGTTTCCCAAAAACTAACAACCTCCAGTTGTAAACTTCCTATCTTGAGTTGCTCCAGCATAGTCACTATCAGTGTAAGTAACCAGTTCAAATGGAGAATCCCTAGAATACTAAAGGCCTAAAGTTGGCTTGCCTTTTAAGTATCTAAAAATTCTCTTGACTGCTAAGAGATGAGATGTCTTTGGAGTAACTTGAAATCTAGCACATGTACATACTGCAAACATGATATCTGATCTAGATGCTATGAGATACATCAAGGACCCGATCATTGATCTATAAAGATGTATATCAACATCATCAGCATCTCCATCCTTGACCAAAGGTTTTTCCAAATCAACAGGAGTTGAAGCAGACTTCACATCAGAGTAGTTGAATTTCTTTAAAATCTCAGCTACATATTTATCCTGACTAATAAATATTCTATCTTCCTTCTATTGTACTTGTAATACTAGAAAGAAAGTAAGTTCTCCCATAGAACTCATTTGAAACTTATCCTTCATTAGCTTCTCAAATCCAATACATAACTCTTTGTTTGTAGGGCCAAAGATAATGTCATCTACATAGACCTGTACAAGCAAAATATCCCCTTTTTGCTTCTTGATAAATAATGTCTGATCTATCTTGTCTCTTTTAAACCCATTGCTCAACAGATAGTTAGCCAAAGTTTCATACCATGCTCTTGGTGCTTGATGCAAACCATAAAGTGCCTTGACCACTTTGTAAACTTTGTCTGGATGGTCAGGATCTTTAAATCCCGGTGGTTGAGTAACATAGACTTCTTCCTCAATAGTTCCATATAAGAAAGCACTCTTTACATCCATTTGATATACAAGAAAACCCATAAAAGAAGCATAGGCAAAAAATAATTGTATTACCTCAATTCTTGCCACAGGAGCAAATACTTCTTCATAATCAATACCTTCTTCTTGTCTATGACCCTGTGCAACTAACCTTGCTTTGTTCCTAATCACAATGCCCCTTTCATCCTTCTTATTATTGAAGACCCATTCTGTTCCAATGGCCCTCTTTCTACTAGACAAATCCACAAGTATCCAAACCTGTTAAAGTTTGAATTGCAGAAGTTCTTCCTGCATTGCTTCCGCCCAGGATGAATCAGATAGAGCTTTAACAATGCTTGTTGGTTCAATCTGTGATAGGAAACAAGCATATAAACAAGTATTCAGGGTATCATGTGTTTTCTGTTCATATACATCACCGAGAAACCCTTGTTCAGAAGTAGGTTTTGTCATTCTTCTTGTCTGAACAACTGACTTCACATCACCAATCACATTATCAATTGGGTGATCTTTTTAAATTCTTGTATTGGGAGTGGTTGGAACTATATAGGAATTTGTGATATTCCCTAAATCAACTTCTGGTTCATCTTCAGTGCTATCTTGTTCATTTGAACTAGCAGTATTAACTGATGGGCCAACAACATTAAGTTTAAGACTACCAGTATTAACATCAGGATTAGCAGTATTAACATGTTGTCCAGCATTATTATGATCTTTAGTACTACTATCACCTTCAAACTTATCTTGTTCAGCATTCTCATTATTTAGACTATCTTCAACCTACTTTTGAGCATCATCAGCAGTTTTTGGTTTACCATTTTCAACATCCTTTATAGTGAATCAAAATATGAAGTATCTTTCCAAATTGGCATTACTATACAATCTTGACTGATTTCTTCTGATGTACCTGCAGAGTCATTAGAAATTGTACCTGTAGTAACGGGTACATAGTTCATAGATTGGGTTAGAGAATCAATATCAAATAGCCATTTTGGACCATTCCCTTCTATCATAGGTTTGTTCTCTAAAAATCCAATATGTAATTTTTCTTCTACCCTCTTGGTTCTAGTGTTGTATACCCTAAAAGCTTTACTACTCAAAGAATATCCAACAAAGAAACCTTCATCACTTTTGCCATCAAACTTGCCTAAACTGTGTAAAGTATTAAGAATAGTAACATGACAACCAAATGGTCTCATAAAACTTAGAGCTGGTTTAAAACCTCTAAAAAGTTCATAAGGTGTCTTGTTATGAGGCTTGACTACTAAGACCCTATTCTGTACATAGCAAGCAGTAGAACTGCTCAGCCTAAAATGTGGTAGGTAACTTAGAGTCTGCTAATATTTGTTCTAGCAGGCCTCAATTAGTGTCCTATTCCTCATCTCAGCCACACCATTTTGCTTGATGAGTCTGGTACACTTAAATTCTCTCTGTAATCCTTTTTCTCTACATAAAAAATCATCCAAACTTTGTTTTTAAATTTGTTCCATTATCATTCATGATTTATTTTCACTTTATTATACCGCTATGTTTTTAATTTCTCTGATAAAGTTCTTAGGATCTCACTGGTTTCATCCTTAGTGTTAAAAAGAAAACCACATGTAAACCTACTATTAATCATCAGTGATACTAAGCCATACTTCTTATGCCATTGAAATATTATAAAGTTGGATCCAAACAATCATTTTGTAGCATAAAACAATAGGCTTAGTAATTGGATTCAGAACTTTAGACTTACAAGAAGCTCTGTGTTGCTTCCCTTTAAGACAAGCAACACATGTTTGGTCATTTTCAAAACGTTTTGTAGGCATCCTTTACAGATTATCAAATGACATGCTTATTTTATGGTTTTTAATATTATATGGGCCAAGATCCTATGCCGAGATTGATTCATCTAATGTAGCCTTTGCAACAAGACAAGTCAGGACTCTCATTAGAACGATGTTCTTATATTCAAAAACTATACATATTGTCCTTTCTAGGAATTTTAAGAAGTATCTGAGTTTCATCAGGCAACTCTAATAATTGGAGATAAGACACGACATTCCGTGTTAGTAAAAAGGACATAGTTCTTTTTGTCACACATCTGTGAGACACTAAAAAGATTAAATTTTAACTCATTGACAAAGTATACATCTTCAAAATCAAGACTATCAGTTTTAAGTGTTCCTTTACCAGTAATTCTACCACCATATGCTCCTCCTCCAAATGCAACATAACCTTTATTAAATTCCTTGAAATCTGAGAGATAAGCTATGTTACCAGTCATGTGCCTTGAGCATCCACTGTCAACAAATCATTTATCATCTTGTTATGGCTTGCCATGCACATAAAAATAGGAAAATTAGATTCCTTTGGGGACCCAAGCCATTACTGACTTGGATCTGCCTCGTGCATCAATGTAGTTGTGTCTTTTAAAAGCAAGTGATGCACCATTAGGTTTAGTAGGTCTCCAAACCCAACATGCTGAGATCTTTATAGCATTTACTCCTTTTTCCCTAACAGCATTAACTTGTCCTGTATATGACCTAGCAGTATTAACTGCTCTGGGTCTTTTAGTATAATAGTGTCTCTTTGCAGTATGCACAGATGTTCTAGTTAATGCTGTTTGCTTATAAAAGGGCCTCTTAGCAGTTATATGTGCTTGTTTAGAAAAATGTGACATTGATTTAGCACTAGGAACTGCTAATTTAGGATGAGCAGTATTAATAGGCCTAACAGTATTAAGTGGTGTGAGGCTAGTTTTCAACAAAACTGCTCTTGGAGACATATTCCTGTGTACACTAGGGTGTGTGGTTTTGGCATCCACCCTTTTGTAATTATTTCTAGATACTATTCCTTTTCTGTGATGGTGATCATAATTTATCTACAAATGATTAAAACTTCCACATATAAAGCAAACTTTGTTATACATCACAAAATCTTTTCCTAGTTGATTAGACTTCTATTCATTCCAATTCCTTTGATTCCCCCTGGAAGATTGTGATCTATACATTTTCGCATACCTAACTGACCTTTTAACTGGTTTTTCATGATTTTTAGGTTTATCTAACTCTACCTTTTTATCAACAGGAAAAATAGTTTCTTTATCAACATTAAGTGAAGACTCAACAAAGCTACTTGTGTCATGTGATACTTGTTCTTCTACCAAAGACTCATCGGAATTTTCCTTAGAATTATCTGGTTTTTTATCACAAACAACATTAGACTCTTGCTCACTATTCTCAGGACCATACCCTTTAAATTCAGGCTCTTTGAATTCATCAAGACCAAAATAAGACATATCAAGCTTTTTAGGTATATTATAGATTAAAGGATGAGGTGGAAGAACTGCACTATACCCCAAACCCTTTTTACTTTTGTCAGTTATCTGACTTCCTAACAACTGGTCTAAGTCTTTTGAGGCCTTATCAAATTTCTCAATTTTAAATTCAATGCCATCTTTTTCTTGCTTAACTTTTTCAATCTCGTACATTTATTTCATAGTCTTTACAAGCTACTTCTCTTTTAAGAACTGCAACTTTTTCACTAAAAAGAACCTCATTCTTTCTATATGTGATAAGTTGTTCTTCTACTGTTGCTAAACCTCTTTTATCTGTAGCTGTTGTAAATTCAGTTTGATTAAGCTTAACAATTAAATCATCACACTGTTTCTTAAGAGTTTCATAGTTTTTCAAACAAGTTTTTGAGCAAGTTTTATCAGTGTATACCTCTGAGTCTAAAATACGCCTTTAGAGCTTATGTTTGTCTGAACTTGTTATTCTGCCATGTCACTCAATCAAACCTACTCATCTTATAGCCAACATTGCTTTATAGGAAGTGTCTTATTGTTTCCTTGCACCTGGTGTTGTCTTGATTTCTGAACTGGCTTCCGTGCTTTTCTTGGTGACTTTAACCCCTGGCAAAAGTGTCCTAATTATGGACAGTTGAACACTCTACCTTGGTTTTATCCATACCTTGTAGTATCTTAGCATTAATGAAAAATCTTCTTTTACATGTCTTGATAGTACCTCTATGCCTCATACTAGCAAGAGAGCTTTGCCACTTTCAAATCTATTACTTCCAATTATCTGTTTGAATTTCGCTCTAAGTCTGGTGTAGGAGATTAGAACCGTTAGGATTTTTAACCATAAAAAGCATACACATATTATCACCTGAAGCTAGCGTACTAACTTGAGTACTAGCAGTGTTTACCATTAGGGTAGCAGTACTTACTTTGTCGGACTAGCAGTGTTAGCATTTATTAGTAATGCTAGTGCTTGGAGCAGTCATGAAGGCCAAGTTTTGAGCACCACTACTTGCATTTAACAGATTTCTTTACTGTTGTTCAACAATTTTGAAGTTGTTGTACAAATCATCTATGCTCATAGTTTCAACTTCAGGCTTATTCATCCACACAACTACATGAGTGTTCCACTCAGGGGGCAAGCTGCTCAAAAATTTTGAATTTAAGTCTTTTGGGCGGTTGTAACACCTTAAAAGTTCAATCCTACTGTCTATCATCTAAAGTCTATTAAGATGAGTCAAGGAGACTCTGCACTTGATGCTGGTATTTTTATACTATTGTTCAAAAGTGTCTTTTGAGTTTTCTTAGTAGCTGCATTACCTCTAAATCGTGTTTTAATGGCAGCAAACATTGATTTAGCATCGGGGTACTGACTAAATGTAAGTTGATGTTCATTGGGAAGAGCTATGAGTAGCAAGCTTTTGGCCTTCACATCATTGTTCTTATTTGTCTTTTCTTTAGCAGTTACATGTATAGACATCTTGAAACTTGATAGTACATTCTCCTGTGTTATTTGTGGTACTAACACCCATGAATCACCATTTTCTATGACCTCTCACAGAGCATAGTCTTCGATCTGGAAGTACTGCTTAATCCTTATCACCCACATCTCAAACTCACCCAATTTGAGTATGGGAAGCTTTGCAATATTACCACTATTTGTAGATTCAAACTCCATGTCTTCTAGATCAAAGTTTACAAAGCAAAGCTCTGATACCACTTGTTGATCCTAATTCTAGATCGATTCCTTAGGTTGTCTAAGGTTAAATTACCTTGGATAAATCCAAAATAACTTGTTGTAAAAACTTTGTATGTATACTAAAGTTTATGCGAAATCTACACCTTAATACCTAGAAGTATTATGAATAAAACAGTAATCTTGAATAAACAAAGATATAACCAAATGCTCCAATATTATTAGATCAATAATTGAGTAACTCTTCATAGTACTAGGTTTATAACCTTGAACTTTTCTAAAATCGATTGATAACTATGAAAACTTATATGCAAAACTGATATCTCAACTAATGCCCTAGAGCCTCCTTTTATAGACTAAGGAGTCCTAGTCGGCTTACAATACATTCCTAAGATATCATAATCTTTTCTAAACATAAACGTAATCTCTTAAATAAATACATTATGTATATATTGTACAAAAATATCTCAATACTTATCTTCAAAGTTAATTCTTGTTCTCCAAAACAATCTTTATTCTTTAATTCTTCTTTATCCTCTTGACTAGGTAAAAGAACAAAAAAAATTAAAAACATTATAAAAAACAAATTAAAAAAAAAATAAAAAAATATAATAAAAATAAAAGGGGGCCTTCACAGCAGTTGTAATCCAGCTGCCTAAACTTTTTCACCAGCGTTCTAATAAACATAAGCAGTAGTAACATTAGTACTAACAATACTAATATATACTCACAGTAGTAACTTGTACTAGAAGTCTTAACATTTACTACTAGCAGCACTAACTACTTAGTTTATATTTTAGTCTTCAACACTGAGCAGTCTTAACTTCAACTAACAACAGTAACTTTATGCTATAAGTACTAAATTATACTAACAGTAGTAACTAGCAGTGGTAACATTATACTACCAGTACTAACTACTTAGCATAATTTCCATTATGTACCTGAGCAGTAGTAACTTCTAAGAATCCATGAAGTCTTTTAAGTCCCAAAACTGTAAGTTGTACGACATGGAATGGGAAACAAGAACTAGATCGAAATAGTAAGAAAAGAAGAGGAACCGATTTTTTTATGGAATGTGTTCCATCATTCCTAAACCTTGACGAAGATAATTTAACGATTCATGCTTGAGGGGTAAAGAAAGAATGTCGGTGATGTTATCTTCAGACACAACCTTTTCGATGGAGATGTTTCCTTTTGGACATTGTCCCGAAGGAAATGGTGGCGTATCTTCGGTGTGTTTCGTACACGAAAATAATAATAATAATAATAATAATAATAAAGAAAACAAACGAAGATAGAGACGACGAGCTTGACAATGTCAAGACGGATGGTGGTTAGCGTATGATAAACTATACTCAAAAAGTTATGTAGCTCTTCCTGAGCATTGCGAATGTTCATAGAACAATCACACGACAAGGTATACGGTTGTCTTAAAGGTGGTAGCGGAAATAATAGAGGAAAGAGATTAGCCATCTCTATGGTTGAAGAGGCGTGGTTGAGTGAGAAGGAAGAGGGGTGTTCGAAAGACAAAGAGTGTTTTCGTCAACAAAAATGTTTACGTCGAAGAGAAGGAATGTATGGTCGAGGAGAAAGAATGTTGTCGTCGAAGAGAAAATGATGTTTTCGTCGAAGAGAAAAAGAGAGCGTTTTAACTTATGTTGTTAAAAGGCTTGAATAGGGATTTTCGGATATGACCTTTAACGTTTGCGATCGCAAGTTAAAGATACTTGAATATTTCAGATGAAATATTTAAGTTGTCAAACCTACTAGGAGGAGTGTTAGATTTGTATCTAACTTTTTCTTGACAAAAGAGTGGATTATTCGGAAGAAAGCAAGATGATGATTAAGAGAATGTGTGAGTGAAGACTCTAGGAGATATAAAACCGTTTTATGACTTATTTGACTTTTTACATTTGTGACACGGACGCGAAGAAAAATATTCTAGTGTGAGAAAATATATACCTAGATGCATAAGATATATAGATATAAGCATGCAAGTTTATCTAAGCATGCATCAACACAATAATCAACAAGATTAATGTGTAAGACTATATGACATTTAAATATAAATTGTTATGCATTAAACTAACATAGTGTAGGTGCACATTTAACACGTAAGTCATTTAAAATGACGCATACAAAACGAGATAATTTTAAATGCAATCATCATGTAAAACATGTTAGCATTTAGCACTTAGGAGCATGTGTTATTTAGATAAACTAAGAGATATTTTATTTAAATTGCTAGAAAAAGGCAAACGCTTTTACAACAAACATGCATTCAATAGCTAAGCAAATAAACGTTGAGCATTAAGATAAACATGAAAGCATATAATTGCATTACGTGGGAGCACGTTATCATCTTGAAACTTCAAAGCACATATGTGAAATGCATGTAGTCTAGATTGACTAAGGAGAAACCTAATTTCTACTTGCTTAGTGTGCACTCCTAATGAAATACAAAGTCTATCGATGTAAACTATCATTAGGCATATTTAAGAAGAGCCATTTAATCAAATTAGAGAATGAATATGAGACTATCACTAGTGGTGCTCAATTCAGGCTAAACACGACCATTTTTACGGGTTATACCACGAACCCAACTTCACTCTTGGAAGCAATTCAACCGTTAGGTCAAGTTGAATTTCTAGTGCAATAGATTCTCCACTAGTCATTCTCATGTTAGACAAAATAGAATTCCTATATTTTCCTAATGAAGTGTAGCAAAGATAAAATTTATATTATCTTTTTATAGAGGGCCTAACATGACTCAACTAATATGCTTTAATTCCGGTTCGCATGATCCTAATCAAGATGTATGGAATTCTAAAGTTAAATGAGAGAGCAAGTAAGTTGTTGTAGGTATAAGAGAGAATGAGTCATCAAGAACCTAGGAGTATGCTAAAGAGTGACAATGTGTAATGCTCTATAATGAGAGTGTTCAAAGAATGCATATTTGCATGTCTTTTATGAAATAAATCCAATCAAGTTTATTTACCTTAATAGATCTTGTGAATGTTTCCTTGTAGAAATAATGATGATTTATTAAAGGTTAGTCACAATGTTATGTGGACTATTGAAGCATGGTGATTCATAAGAGGAAGATGTTTTAAATCTAATGCCATAGGGCAGATTTACCTAAACCGAAGATGAATTTAGGACGAAGGATCCATCGATCAAGGAGGTGCCAAATTTGGCAAAGGATCATTTTCTTATTATTTGGGAGATGGTGTTGATATTAGGTTATTAGGAGAAGCTTATATAAAGTTATGTAGATTCTCAATTTGAGTTTTGGAAATGAAATCCACGTCGTGCTCATAAGTTGGAGTACTTATGAGTTTTCCAAATGGAAATTGATAAATCGTCAAACTATTAGAGTGTGTTAAGTTTTGATGTGAATTTGTCTCATTAGCTATATAACACAAATATTTGACACTTTAGACTCAATGAGACATCTTCATTGCAAGTGTGAGTTGCAATTTGATGACTAATCTTGTTGTCTTACAACCGACTTTGTGATTTCATGTAATAACCGAGGATGGTTAAACATGTAGACAAAAAAAAATATGTATGGTCATTTGATTGATATTTATGTGATCTAGATAAATCATAGTCTTAATTTCATGTTCATATTCTTGTAATTAGATTAAATGATGATATTGATTATCGTTTGAATAATAATCATCTTTATATTCCAAATCCTCTTACGATCATTTATTGAAAGAAAGCACGATAATGTTTTGTGGAATATGTTCAATTCTTCCTAGTCCTAACCTTAGATGGTTAAAGGGTTCTCATTTGACGAAGAAGAAATATTCGTTTATTGATTAATATAAGTTTGTTGATGTGATGGAATCGACATGATCTTGCACGATTCAGCTTGTTGATGTTTTATAAAAATGAATTGAGCGAGGCTAAAGTATAAATCATTACGGCCATCTTAGATGCGTTTTTTTTAGTTGAGCTTTTGGTCAAAAATGAGTTTTGGGTTTTGATTTACAAAAAAGTATATTGTGTAGCACGAAAAAGAACTTGTGTTTCGTAGGGTTACTGAGTTTTTATATATCTGATATTTGGGTTGAAAAATATGATAAAGCTTTCATAGACGATTGTTTGTAAATAAAAATGAGCTTCCAACTCAAAATAACGAAAAAGTTAGGAGCTAAACGGATATATGTTTTTGGCGTAAATTGCACTTGTAGATAATGATGTTGTTGTCAGGAAATTAAACGCTCGTTTTGAGCACTTTGACGAGTCGGTTTCGGGCTTCCGGCGAACCAAAAGCTTGCTCAGCAATGATGTTCTTTACTTTTGCCTTAAGGCTCGCTACGTTTTAAATATCGAGTAATAACGGGTCAAAACCAAGGTCAAAGTCAGCGTTTTCATTAAAAATGTCAAGGTTTACGTAGGATAGAAAACTTGAGGGGATTTTGGTCATTTTCTGTCGAGTTTCGTAGGTCTTCGACTAAAATAAACGTTTGTCCGGAATATGTGTTTACATAAAATCTCTTCTTTGTCGAGTCGTAAAAAATGTGATTTAAGGGTATTTGAGCGGGTCAGAATTAGGTTAACATTTGTATAAAAATGTGTATATAAAACTCAAAGTCAAACTGAAAGTCTAGGCGTTGACTTTGAAAGTCACGGGTTATACTTAAACTTGTCGGTTGTTATAACGTATTAAATGTATTTTTATACGAGTAAGTATTTTAACTTAGCCATTATTATGAACGAAGTAGATTCTAAAAATAGAAACCTTTGTAATATTTGAACTGAATTCCAGTAAAGTAAAATTAATTGATGTCGAGGGTTTTCGACGAGAAAAATATATAAATTATAAATATAATAGATAAGAGACTTACTAAATATGGTAACTTTTCGAGAATATTACTTTCAATATCAGTAAGTTTCCTAAAATAGAAAGTTTTCGATTAAGCGCAATGTATAATATAAATAAAAGAATGATCGTACCTATATTGTCGGAGGTTTTGGATCTAAGGCGCCTAAGTGGATTTCTTATCACATGTTATGAATATTTTATTTATAATATATATATATATATATTACTATATATATATATATATTTATCTATATCTAGTTATATATTTTATATATGATTTTTGATTTACGAGTAGATGTTTAAAACCAATACTTTCCGTAGAGTAACGAGCGGACCATAAATTATTGTCGTGATCGTGTTCGTGATTTGTTCCGTGGATTGTTTCGATTATTTTATCTTCGGTTTTATTCGCTCAAGGTGCAGTCATCGCCTCGCTTTTTGAATGTTTTAAATGTCTTTAAACCGCTCGAGGGGGAGACTTGCTTGTTTGAAAATGAGAACGGCAATGTGTTTTTGATATAATATGATTCCATTGACTATTGGGTTTATGTATTTCCATGTGTTTGTAACGACCACTCCGAAAAGTGAGGCCGAAAAGTCATGATCATGGTGTCATATCAAAGCATAACTTAAGGCATAAAGTCATAATGATAACTAGGACAAGTGGAAAGCCGAAATCAAAACATCGGCTCCCTATTTTGAGATCAACATGAATAACGTAAAAGGAGTCTAAAGGACGACACTGTTGTCACAAGATTGTTATAGCACATCAAAATGTTGCGATAAAAGAAAGGAAGCTAAATGGGTCACTTCCTAAGCACAACACTCTCTCTCAAGCCCAATCTCCCTCTAGTACCTGCTGTATAAGAAAGAGAAGGAAGTAATACGACTGAGAATAAGCGCTCACAGTGAACGGATATAATAACAATGTATGCAATAGTATGAATCTGGGATAATAAAGTATTAAGCAGCGGAAAGATCATAAGTGTCCATGAGGAACTGGAGAATGACGTCTGCAAGAATAGAAATAAACATGTAAGCAAGGTAACGTAGAAGTCAAAGATGTTCATGGAGATAGTATAATTAAATAATACGGAATGCCATGAGCTTCATAAACTCATACCATGTATAATAAAATGTCGTGAATACATGCATATAATAGAAGGGGCTGCCATTCAACATGTAATCTGAGGGTGATCTTATAATATATGGGTGGAGGGATCAGCTCCAATGTGATGGGATGTAGCGACACACAACCCAATCACATGAACGTTTTGTAACATGTAAACTAGATGCAACCCATACGCCCTTGAAATTAATATGGCCAAACATGAAATATAATCTTGGATAACATGAAAAGGGAAGCCGCGTGAAAATCACTCTCAACGGGAAGGTTCATGCACACAGGTGCCTCATGTGTTCACGGTCATTGGTACTATGACTAGGTGGTAAGTCATGTAAATCATGGTCATGTTATTAAATATTAGCTCGGGCAATAGAATAAAGTCTTGTAATCAAACATGTAAGGATCTGGCAAAAGGACATAAAAATGGGGAAGCATAGCAGTTCTGGGCTGAGTTCATGAAAAGAAGAATTGGTCCTTACTGAAAGGAGGAATATCCGTCCTTATTGTATCAGCAGTAACAGAAAGAGCTGGAGAGAAGATGGAGTACTCTGCTTAATGCGATCTACTTTTAAAGGACATATATAGTTACTTTATCATGAATTAGTTACTTTCATTTTTTTAGTAACTTTTATTTTTGATAACTTTCTACATTTTTAGTAACTATATATTCTTAGTAACTTTCTATTTATAGTAACTTTTATAATTAGAATTGAATTCCTTATTAGCTACGTTCCTATGACATAACATATTCAATGGATTAGTATGTTTCATGATTAGTATTCTTGTTATATTGGGTACTTTCCAAAAAAATAGCAGCTTATAATATTTATTGTAAGTTTCAAAAATAGACTTTCCTTAATAAACTTTCATAAATGATAAACTTCTGTTTAATAAGTTTCCAATAATTAAACTTCCAAAATAGACTTTCTAAACAATAACAGGTATCTATAATATAGTAAGTTCCTTTAATACAGGTTTCTATAAAATAGCAGGTTTTCTTAATTAGAGGTTTCTATATATATCAGTGGTTTCAGATAAATAGCAGCGTTTCCATTCTGTAGTTTACAATCCAAATCCTTGATCTTACATAATTTACGTATGTAGTCCTTTTTGTTATATTTTAATGTAAACATGATCTTTAATTATCATTTTTTGCAAAAACATAGCCATATATAGATCAAATATGGTATTTTCATTACTTATATACTTTAAATATGATTAATTACCTTGTACTTTTCATAATTTACACTTTTAAGTCCCTTAGTTTTAATTACAATTCGAATTATATTACGATTTCTTATATAATTAATCCATGTTTAACCCCATATTAATTATAATTGACATTTTCATACCTTCCTTTATGTTTCTCAGAATCTAGACTTATATTAACCATGCCATAATCAGTCCTTATAGTTTTTAAAATTACTAACACAAAGTCCCGTTTTCTTTTAAGTATCTTATTTCGGCATGCATTTATCCACAAAACCCTAAAATGTTTTGTCCCCTATAATAATTACATAATTTTTATACATTCATTAGCATGTATTGGACCTGGGAAAAATATAAAAACCCTAACCCTAATTCGTTTTTCAATTATTTCTTCCTTTTTCTCTTTATTTCACAATTCGGCAAAACCATGAAATCCCAAATAATTATTTCGAGTTCCTCTAAAAATTATTTAGCATTTTATCTGACTTATACATGATATATACAAGCTGAGAAAAATATAAAATCGTTGGTAACAATTATTTAAATGCCGATTTCATTTCTTGCTAAAAATTAGGGTTTAGAACATGATTAACCTAAATCGACCCCTAGATCATGCATAATAATTTTTCTCATGAACATACTGAATTAACATGATGAAACTTGAGTTATAAAAATACCTTTGACAATTGTTGATGATTTTATGAATTTATGAAGGATTTTCGAGTCAATTGAGTACCATAAATCAAACCACACCTTAACCCAATGAACCAGCAATTTTCCTAGCTTCCCTTGATCTCCAAGAACCCTAGAAAAATCGTTCCTTGCTGGAGAAAATTTTGGATGCCTCCTCTTTTGATTTTTCTTTGTGCCGATTTAGTGTTTTTAGGGTTTTTCAAAATAAAATTGATAAGATAAATATAGGAGACCTATATTCTAATAAGTGGCCGAAATTTTTGATGTTTTAAAAAATAGAAATCAGATTTTATGGTTTACCAAATTTACTTTGTTATTATCTTTATCTTATTTACTTAATTTTTAATTATAATGCATAAATAACTAATGTAATAAATTGGCATACATAATATATATACATAAGTATTTATTTTTCTTGTATAACATAATGTATATTATTCTTACATAAATTTCATAATTGTTACTTGTTGCATTTTCATAATTTATAGCATTAAAATGAATTTATTTAAGCTTTTATCATGCTTTTATTAAATTTTATCTGCATTAAGGTTGCATTTTGATAGTTTTGCCTCGTTTCATATATAATTTAAGGTATAACACTTGAGTTTGTGAAATGTTTGGAGCCAGATCTAGTGATGCAATTTTAAATTATCTGTGGTATTTAGTGAGCTTTAAAGATCACTACTATGAATGAAACACACTTACAAAGTAAATAAACTGAATCTTTTATGTTCTTTTTGCGTTTGCGAGTTTTGAGTCGTTGGTTGTATAAGGATATGAGTTGAGTTATGTGTTGGCTGTGAAAATGAAGGGAGTAGGGTAATAATGAAGCGGTTTTGTTACATGAGTGTAATCATCAACTAAGTTCAACTCGGTCAACTGCCAGATTTCATGACCGAGTTGACTCGGTTTGTGTCTTAGGTTACGTATGGGTTAAGTGAGTAGCAATAAAACAAGGTCTAATGTCATACGAAACCTCTTTCCTTTTTACGAAATCGAAACCTCAATTACAAAACCGAAACCTCATTTATGAAACCACTTACGTTACCATAACCACCTTACGAAACCTCTTACTCAACTACTTGTATGAAACCTCCGTACGAAACTCATCGTTACGAAACCTTCATACGTAACCTCATATAAAAACGGTTTCCGAAACCATCCGTTTTCGAAACCGAAACCCATGACAGTTACCGAAACTATATATGAAATAGCTTACGAAACCGTATGTGAAATCAATTACGATAACCGTTTCCGAAACCGTAACGTCATATAAAACTGTTTCTACGAAACCTGTTTTAAAATCGAGAATTTACGTAAAAATCGAATTTACGTCCTTTGCCAGATTTCGTAAATATGAATTGAATCAGTTAAGCACATGAAAGATATATTTTGAACTATTGTTGGATTTATTTAACTGATTGGACTGATATTTTAGACTATTGCACAACTGTAATCACGTAAAAAGTATAAATGAGACTATTGTGAACAGTTATGAACTTTAACCTCATACGAAAGCTAAATATGACAAGATTAAGCCATACAAAACCATAATCTGATCAAATAAGCACAGTGAATAAGCACGAAAACATCACGAGCCGCCTTTGCAGCTCTGATACCACTTGTGAGGAATCTCGATTCACGATCTCGGGAGGTCGGGGAAGCTCAAAGTATGAATAATCCATAATAAAGAGAGATAGTATTTTCACTATTTTTAAAAGGTTTATTAAAAGGTAAAATGAATGGAAAATACAATTTGGAGCTTCACCCTCTAATGTTGATTAGAGGGTGTTATTTATAGGCCTAACACAAGGGAAGTTTCACCTATTAACACTAACTTGATCAAGTTTTTTAAATTTGTGTCAATAGGCTGTTGTAACTTAAATGTAATGTCATGTTCTGTTTTTGTAAATAGTTCTTTTAGCCACACTTTATGAAACTTTGATGGATATATCACAGGTGATAGATTATGTGACTTGATTACATGTTAAAAATAAGTGAATGACAAAATATTTGTTATGATGTTTAATGAATTAAGACGTGCTTGGTGAAATTCCTTTATGATTGGTTTATAAGTCTCTATTGCACCTTGTTGTAGCTCTAAATGAATATTATGTCTACAACTTTAAACTGACAATTACTTATTAATAACACGGCTCTAATTAATGAGTAAGGTTTTGTCCTGCCACACCATAACAAAATCCCATGTTATGTGTATGTAAACCGGTCATACAACATAACTGTTAAGATGTTTGGTTGAGTGTGTTGTAGAAGTGTAAAAATGTGGTGCCACTTTTTAATGTGTACATTTGTTAACAAGTATTTTACATCTGTAGACATAGTATTTTTGTACAATACATGTCATTTTTTATATTTACTTTTTTTACAGACTAATTCTTAAGAATGGGCCAAATTCTGCATCTCAAACAATAAGTAGGCTATCTAGCCAGACGGTTTATACCATTCGTGATGAGTTTCTGGTTAAAACTGAAAGGAAGTATATTGATGAGATCGATGAAGTTAAAAAGGTAGCACATATGTTCGTTTACAGGTAAAACAATTTTTAGAGATATGTTTGTGTGTAATATACTTCGTTCACTTTGCCAGGAAAGTATGTGTGTAGTGTATGGTACTATTAAATTCGTTGAAGAAGAACATGGTTAGTGCTATATTGGGTGCAAAAAGTGTTCGAGTAAAGTGGTTCATAAATCTGAAACGACTGAGTTTGAAGACATTGTTGTAAGTGATGTGACTGATGACGATCCATTGGTTTGTCGTAAATGTACGCATGTCTGAAGCATATCAATATCCGGCTTGGTTTGTTTGTAATCACAGGCCTTTATGTCGGTATATTTTTAATTTAAAAAATCGCAACGTATTTATTACGTGTCTGATAAATAAAATTTGTTATATAATAATGTCGTAATAGTAAAAACTTGAAGGGTTGTTTTGTAAATTATTATTTTAACTAAAAACTAAAGAGAGGTTGTTGCGTAAATTATATTTATCTTCAGTATGTATATAAATATGCCAGATGCTGACTGGTTTAATTTCAAATTTGGTCTTTTATTTGTAGCTCACTATAATGGCTTTATGTAGATTGCATAGGTGATTGCATTTGCATTAGGTTTGGCTTTTGGGCTGACATCGTGTTTTGGGGCTAAATATATTATGAATCATAGTATATTGGTTGATGTTGTTTGGAAGAACCCGTGCTGCGTTGCGGCGGGGCTAATTTTTTTTCGAATATTTTTTTTTACGTTTCAGGGTTTTTTTTGGGCGATGCGTTATGGCGGGGCTAATTTTTAATATATTTTTTGTTGTATGATTCGGGGAAATTTTTTTTGCGTTGGGACGGGCTAATATTTTCCCGAATATTTTCTTTTTTTGGGACGGTTTTGTAAATTTTTTACGGGAATTTTTGTGTAAGAAAATCGTAAATAGTTAAAAGGTGAGGGTCCGTTTTGTATTTTTTTTTACTTTGGGCCAGATTTTAGGCTATTTTTTGGTTTTTTTTGGCTAATTTTTTCCCGGATATTTCCTTTTTTTTGTATGGTGTGCACCTTTCTTCCTTATACCTCCATTTCATACTAGCTAACAAACGAATCATAATCACAGACCCCCTTTTATCTTCTACAAACTACACGAAAACACATAAACTTTTCCATCTTAAGAGAACACGAAGAACACAAGAATTTGGTAACTCCCAAGATCTGTTTAAAAAGGTCTCAGGCAGGTTAAATTTGTTGTCCCTTGTGTTTTGTGAATTGTTTGGAGCAAGATCGATGATGTATTTTAATATTTTCGTGTTTAGAGGCTTTTAGAGATCACTACTTGAATGAAACACACGAAAGTAATAAAACGAGATCGTTATGTTTCTTTTGCGTTTGAGGTTTTTGAGTCGTTGGTTGTATAAGGATTTGAGTTGAGGTTTGTGTTGTGGCTGATGTCGGAAGGAGTAGGGTATATATGAATCGTTTGTTCATGAGTATATCATCACAAAGTTTAACACTCCGTACCAGGACGAGATTGACACGTGGTGTCTTAAGTTTACGTATAGGTTAAGTGAGTAGCAATAAAACAAGGTCTAATGTACAGGACGAAACCCTCTTATTTCCTTTTTACGAAATCGAAACCTCAATATACAAACTGAAACCTCCTTTCATTTATGAAACACTTACGTTTACCAAACTACCTTACGATACATCACGAGCTGCTTTGCAGCTCTGATACCAACTTGTGAGGAATCTCGATTCAACGATTCAGGAGTAGAGGAAGCCTCAAATTATAATAAGCATACAGAAAGAGATAGTAATATTCACTATTTTTGAAGTTTATTAAAAGTAAAATGAATGGAAAATACAATTTGAGCATTCACCTCTAAGTTGATTAGAGGGTGTTATTGTTAGGTATATTTTACAATCTATCTAACCATATAAATATATCACGAGAACGCAGAAAAGCGGAAAACATAAACACGTAAAGAATATATTTAACAAAGGGATCAAGAAGTGTGTACCCTTTTAAAGCCATAAATGAACCACCTTCTTGAATAAACCGTGTGTATAAATAGAATACCTACCAATCTAATAACGTTATCAAAGTAGATAACATCTATGGTGTGCAACATTACACACGTCCCGAGAGATCCTTAGGATGCAGTCATTTCCTTCACGAATAAAACAACCGAACACGATGTTCTTGTTTTGGATCTTGCGTCATACGATCGAATCGAACAAAACAAACAAACCTTTGAAGACTTGTTTTCTGCCAATCTATGCGTAGGGTTTTTCTTTATAGTATTTGTGCCGTCGACTATTATCATATCACCTATGCATTAAGATTCTTAAGGGTGTTTTATTAAAGTCTCTTAAACGTGTTCCATCAAGATTGACTAACACTCCTCTTGTTTACTAAAAACACACTATGAACCCCCTTCTTCTTCCTTTAGTTCGACCGGTCTCAACCAACACCTCACGGGTTTGGTTTTTATACTAACAAGTCTCTCACTTGTTAATATCTATTAATTAAATCTAACGTCTAACGTTATAATTAAAGACCATTTAATATTTCGTGAAACATATTAATATAATAAATATACAATAAATATATTAATTTACATTAATAAACGTAATCCTCTGTTATACGTGGTTGTGCCCCCGAAAAGTCTTATCGGTCGGGTCTAATTCCCGGGTCAAATTTTCTGTCGGGTTATTTGACTCACCACGGTAACCCGATAACCCGATAGTGATATCGGGTCCGCGTTCGGGATATACTAAAATATGCTATCGGGTTATCGTAGCAACCCGATAAACCCATTTTTTTTTTTTTAGCCCAACCACCTAGCCCAATGTTATGTTATTTGTGTTTCGAAAGTGCTAAATTCATGTACAATTTCCTACTAAGCTTTTTTAAACCAACTGTCCTAATTTGGGCCACATTTATGCGAATTTTAGGCTAGTTTGTCGACAAATGTGTATATTAGTAATAATTTTTTTTATATGGCTTATGTGTTGGGCCTCATGTTTAAAGTGTTTTTTTTTGCTATATGAGTTTTTTTTAATATAATGGGTTGTACGTTTGTGACCATATCGATTATTTTAAAGTTATTAGGTATCGAAGATGTTTCCGCGGATATTTTTTTATCTGAATAAATCGGAACTTTTGTAATTTTTTTTTCCCTCTTACTTTGTGCATACAAATTAAAAAAAAAAAACTAAAATTGGGCTGACCCAAAATGGGAGCCCGTTACTGTAGCAAATGGCCCGGTCAAAACGACTGCGTATTTGTCCGTGAATGTGTATATTACTAATTCGACCTGCAATGCTTCCAAGGTAGTTAAGCTTAATAAACTGCAAAAAGTACATGTATTTGATTGTGGTTGCTTAATGATATAATTCTTTATATTCTAACACTAGGTGCAGAGTTCAAGTGAGGATGGAAGATGGTACTGGAACCGCTTCTTTTGTTCTAATGGAACTTGAGGTATTCAAGTTGATTGGTAAAACTGCTGCAGAGATTCGTGTGAAACAGGAAAAGGTTGATTTCCTTACAGATAACTTTTTGAAATTTCAAAGTAACTTAACTATTTTCAGGTATTACCATTGTAGTAACTCAAATCAACATTTTTAATCTAATATACAGGCTGATGATGATAATTCGTTCCCTGATGATTTTAAAGATATGCTTGGAAAGAGGGTTATTTTCAAAATTGAAATCTCAGACTTCAACATTATCAATAGCTCGAGTGTGTATACTGTGTCCAAGTTGTGCTCATCATTCAAGAAATGATCAAACAAGATGAGGCAAAAGAGGTTTTAACATCTATATGCTTTAAATGTAGGGTTTTTCTAACATGTGTCCCAGGGGCACATGTTAAGGTGGGGACACAGGCTGTGTGTCACAGCCTGATTGGCCAGCAGTTATTGTTATTAATCATTATCAGGCCTCACAAATAACTGTTGGTCAATGAGGCTGTGACACACAGCCTGATGTTCCCACCTATACATGTGCCCCTGGGGCATATGTTAGAAAAACCCTTAAATGTAATATCTTAGTTTTTAGATAATATTATGTAAGAATCTGACATTGTTTGTTGTTACTTAGGTTGTCGAAGCAGGTGTTGATGCAGATGTGGTGAAAGATGGTCACTTTGATCAAGGTTGTCTTGACACGAAGGTAATACAACTTTTTGCAATGATTTTTTCTTTCAATAATGTCATTTAAATGGTTTATAAGTGAATAATTTAGGTTTTTCAATTCTTTGAAGGATGATGTTTCTGTTACTGGAGATTGGTTGCCTCCGAGTGATTATTTAATCTATTTATATTGATTTATATAATAATTGCAAGTATCTTTAAAGATATATGATATAAAGCCTATATATTTACTAAACACGTAACATGCTGTATAAAACTAAATATACTTTTAAGTATAAACTTTACACATTACAAGATAAAAAAAAGAGGCATGCTTGTGTAGAACTAGTGATGAAAACGCAGACCATCAAGGGAAAACTAAAAGGTTTTCAACTCTCATTGGCTTCTTTGTGAGGTGCAATTGGAAAACCAATCTATCACTAAACCCTAACAGCTTCATCTAGCTCTATTAAATGACGACTCAACATTTGGTTACCTCTACATCTATATTTGTTAATTCCTTTCTTGATTTTGATCTAAAAGTTTTACGGCCATGGAGGGAGGATTCAATTTCATTAATGATATCGACAATAACAAAGATTCTTTGGAGATCAAAGTGCGAATAATCCGATTACGGAAACAGCCATGTAACGTCTCGAACCAACCATGTCACATAGGCATGGTTCTAATGGATGAGAAGGTATTTTATTTCAATAATTATTCACATAAAAGTTTTTAGTAGCATGTTGTTTGAGCTTTACACTAATTTTTCATTAATTAATTATTTTAGGGTGAAAGAATTCATGCGGTTGTGAAGAAGGAATTGATACCGACTTTTGAGCATCTTCTTGTACAAGGTATGTCTGTTGTTATCACCAAGTTTGGTGTTAAGACATTATTTATATTTTTCGACCTCTTTACGTTTTGAAGATGACAAAATATAAAGACGGTTACGATAAAATAAACGTTTACATATTATTAATCGTAAAGTTTCATTTCTATGCAAATTACTTAACGTATGTACAAACAAATCATTAAACATGATTAGTGATCAAGAAAATAATTTTTCTTAACCATTACATTTTTACAAAAGTATTTTTACAAAAATAAAAATATACAAAATATTTTTATTAATAAAAGAAATGTTTTATTTAAATATAAAAATTCAAATATGATTTTCCTCCCAAAATAAAAGCTTCTACACTAGATTTTACCTTCCTCACTAAAAGACAAAAATGGAAGCGTCAGTCTAGTGGCGACCCCTTGATAGGCTGGGTGGCCCCCATATACATATGGGACCGCCAGGACCGCCACCAGGAGACGTTGAGATTTCCTGGCTATAAATACTGCACTATTTTTAGCAGAAAAACACACCTCTTTGTACAAATTTTTTAGTTATCTTTCTCTCTCTAAAAATCTTCTTTCTCTCACTAAATCTCTTGATCACTAACATTGTTTAATCTTGGTTTAAGTGATCCAATCTCATCTTCTTCCTCCTATCAATTGCAAGAGAAGAACACTCGTATTCACCAAGAAACGAAGTGTTATAGATTAGTGATTTCTCATCTCTTATTCTAAGATCCAAATATCTATTTTGATTATATTGTGTGATTGTGTAAATCGGATAGTTTACAAGTCTGATAGTGCAGATCTAGTGATTGGGTATTGTTTGTAAAGTGGTAGATTGGTTCTAGCTAAGATTAGGACTCGACATTTAGCTTAATGTCAAAAAATAATGAAAGCGACGTGTAAACGATTTTCTCCGCCTAAAGGTAGCTTGTTGACATAGTGAAATCTCGAGTCGAATAATCAAGGAGTGGAGTAGGGTGAAGAGGAGCTTCGTAGCTGAACCACTATAAATCTTGGTGTCTTGGTTTGATCGTTCTTTACCTTATATCTTTATATTGTTTGTGTTTTTAATTTATTGTTTTTATCGTTATTACAAGTAGATAGTTATCTTGATTGGTTCATATTGTTGATTGATTGAACATATACACGAATCTAACAATTTTAGAAGTAAAATTTTAAAACGCCAAGTAACCGGTAAACTATTCAACCCCCCCTTTCTAGTTTCCATAATTGGTATCAGAAGCCAAGGTCACTCAAGATTTTTAAAATATATTGTATTTTAAAGCTTGGATCGATCTACGGATTTTGACAAATATCTAGAAGGGCAATCCATGCAAAGACCACAACTCTTTGAAAGTTATAGTTTTATTTATTAGAAAAATAGATTCGAAACATATGTTAAATAAAAAGATCTTGATCTTTGGCATGTTATTACCAACGGTGATTTTCAACCTATTGAACAAAATCTGAAAACTAAACTAGATGAGGTTATCCCTTTTGAAAAACAAAGTGATGATCTTAAAAGGAGGCTTGCAAAAAATAACGAAGCCAAAATGGTTATTTACAATGCTTTGTCAAAAAAATAATATGAAAGAATTTTCATGTGTAATACGGCAAAAGAAATTTGAAAAACTTTGTTAATCACCCATCAAGGTAATATCCAAGTCAAAGATATCAAGATCGAACTTTTGGTACAACAATATGATGAATACTAGTTATCTAATCACACACACAATCAATGAAGAAATCTTAGAGAGAGAATGAGAGGTTGGACACTTCTAGAGAGAGAAACAAAAGATAGAATATTAGATTAATGAAATGACCAACACCCTCTCCAAGGCATGGAGAGGGTTTATATATGTGTACAATAGGCCGACCTCCATGGGCTTTCATGGGCTTTCTATGGACTTTGGCCCGATTAGCTTAATAAGCTTCCAAATATTAAATACGAGCAACGATAACACTATATTGGTAGTGATCGAGTCTTTTCTCGATTTCTAACAATCTCCTCCTAAGGGAGGTCACTCCAATTTACAAAATCTTAGGCTCAACATTCTAAAACCGTCTTTAATCTTGCTCGTAGATTCGACTCTTTATCTTTATCTTTATCTTGTGAAATACGTGTAGTGATCTTTTGACTTTAGTATTGAGCTTGTTCTTTTAGCTTGACTTGTATGTGGTCTTGAGCTTCTTTGAGATCATTAGCCAAATCTAAAATCTTATTATCATCTTGTGATCTTTTGCCTTCTTGTGAACTTGTGACCTTCAGACCGACATGCTCGTACTTTTCTTTATCTTGAAAGCTTGAATAACCATCTTTCTTGAAATTCTTTAACTTTAATACTCCGTCACTTAAAGGAAGACGTGTGGTATCAGAGTAGCGGAAGTCTTACGAAACATGTACTTGAGATTTCATAATGTCTTTACATATGTCGGTTGACTATGAGCATGTGGCTATGAATCTGACTTGTCTTGGACCAGCTGCTACCACCATCAAGATTACCTGCACGTATGGGTTAGTGATAAACAACATATATGGACGAAAGTGTCTTTGTCACTTCGTCGAATATGGTTGCAATAACCACGGTTCCCCGTTAATCGGTATAAATACTGCCTTTGATCAAGTAGAATTCAATAGAATCTCCTTAACAGGGTTTCGCAGCTGCACTAGCCGTTCTCATTACCGTAGCGTCTCAAAGCAAACAACACGGTATGAGTGAAGCAACGAGAAAATGTCTCACCGATTGAGTCAAAATTGATTTGAAAATCAATCGACGTGTCACTTGCTAAAGTGGTTTTACTACACATCAAGAGTTTTATGCATTTCAAAATTCGTTAACCGTCAATTCATAGTCTGGACTGAATCGATATCTAGTGTCACAAGTTTGATCCATAAAGGATCTCACAAGTCACCTACCGCAGAGCTTGTTTGATGTTAGCTCTGGAAGGATTTTCATCGTCATTGTGAATACTTTAGTATCACTCTGATGTTCTGGCAATATGATGACATCAAATAACGTTACTTTTATAGCATCATTTATCCCATGTAAATAACCCATTTTGTATAATTATTGCAAGAATTGTTACTTAATCGTTTGTATTTGAGAATTGCAGTAATTATGGAGTACTTGGTGAAGATTAGCAAAAAGGCACGCATTCTGGAGCTTAAACGAAGACATTTGAAGATACTGACTCTGACATCCTATACGCCATATCCATCAAGGAAGATACGGCGTATCTATGCCTGCACTTCACAAAAAACCACGAAGGAATAAAGATCAATACGCCGTATCCAGAAGGAGTCTATACGCCGTATTCAATTTAAAGTAATAAAATATTCTGGAAGATATCGAACGTGGTCCCTATTTCAAAAAACCCCCGATACGCCGTATCGACCAAATTCCAGACCTTATAAATAGAAAACCTAAAAACAGGTTTTTAGTGTGCTTGATCATATTTTCGATACCTTAACCACAAAAGTCGATTTTCAGAAGACAAGAAGAGCAGAAGAGGTCAAGAAATACTACTCTTTCCATAGGAAACACTTTGTAATCTTCTATACTCTAGTAATCGTTCGATTTTTGGCATCATTCGTTTAACTCGGTTAGTTTATCTTGGTTGGATTATTACTCTTGTATTGATTATGACGTTTGAGGGCTAATACCCTTGGGTATTAGCCATTATTATAAAGATTTGAATGTTCGGTATATTTATATCGAATGCTTAATTTATCGTTAATTTCTTGTTTATGTTTATCAATTTATACTTGTTTACGTGTTTTTGTATGCGACCTATCATTCAACTGGATCTAGTGATACAGACCAAGTTAGCTAGATTCCGGGATGGCTCTCCATATAGTGATTTATATATCTAGACCAATAGGATCACAAATAATGACCTATCTTCGCCTTTAGATTAGTGAGCTTAGTTGGACCGACAGGTGACCCTTGGGATCAACGAGTATGTTCTTAATCAATTGGTAAAGACTTGGCCAGTGGACTACTAGTATATAAATTGCCATTAAGCAGTAAGTGGGTAAAGTATCTATGAGCTAGGGTTTAACAAGATCACCATTGCTTTAACCTCTAAGATAGATTATAATCAGCAAATAGGATGCTTTATGCGGATGCGTTTAATTGTGACAGAATTCTACGTGTCTAGGTCTTAGAAAGAAGTAACGCCTAAGTCTTAAGAATGATATGCCGCCTCGAGATAAGTATTCATTGCACTAAATAAACAAACCAACGTTCTAATTAGATTAATTATGGTTAATACAGTTTTCTTATATTTGGCTAGACCGCTCTTCTATCCTTTGTTTGTCTACTTGTGTGTTATTTTATATTTAGTAGATCTAAGTCACCACAAACCTATGCCAGTCTCTCAGGCTTAAACCCTCCCCCTTATCCATTAGAATTAGGATTAACATAAGTTTAACATAGAATAGAATTAACATAGTTTAAATTAGCTTAGTTTAGTTAACCAAAATATTAATAAAATAAAAGATTAGTTCTCGCTCTTAGTGATCGACACCCTACTTACCACAAAACTCCATTTGACCGGGTACACTGCCCGTTAAAGTGTTGTTTTAGGTAAAGTCGACAAAATATAAATTTAAAACTTGAAAACATAAAAAATACCTACACGACAACATTATCAAGTTTTTAGCGCCGTTGTCGGGGAGTGAAATCTTAATCTTGAATTTTATTTGATATTTTGGTTATTAGAACTAGATTAGATCTAACCTCTAGGATTAGTGTAATCCAGATTAGTGTAAAATTTTGTAAAAATTCTGTATATTTGTTTATGTGCTTGTATATTTGTTAGTGTAATTGTTTATGTGTTTAATTGTTTTCCATACACTGTTCTGGTCGATAACCTGATACGGCGTATCCACTTCTATTAGATACGACGTATCTAAATTTCTTATCCAATACAATGTATCCATTCAATAGATTGATACGGCGTATTCAGAATAATTGAATACGACGTATCGATCATCTGATACAGTGACAAAGGAGTTTTTCATACTTGAACTTAAAGCTTAAAATTTTATACACGCCTTTTTCCAACTGGTTCTACTGATAATTTTCTGGTTATTTTCAGTAACAATGACAAAGGTAATCAAGGAGGAGTTCGAGAAACTTGAATCTCTTAAGATCGGTGATGGTTCGTTGAGTTCAACCGGATGAGCAGAATGGATGACGATTTGTTTACTTATAAGGTTGAAAATTTTGGACTTGCTAACATTCCATGTGACTTAAATAAAGACGATGATTCGGAACAACAAATGACACATGGATCTGGTGATGATTTGGAGTATGATCCATCTGATGTTGAATTTACTGAATGGTTAGCTTCAAAATTCTATAACCACAAGACAGTGGATCATTATACGAAGAATGCACTATGGATTTATTAGGCTAGAGGTAATGATGAAGTTGAACTCACCGACAAAGAATCCTCAGATTCTGATGATGAAGATGAAGTTGCTGAAATCTTTAGGATTGACACTAATGTATTTGATTTCGAGACACCTACGTGCAAAGCTTTCAAGGAATTTATTTATCTTTTACGAATCGATCCAGATTTCCTTACTAAAGATATTGATGGATTTAAGACTTACGAATTATATAAGGATGATTGGATATATGAGTGGAATAAAGACATACCATGGGTACATGAAAAACCATGGACCGATAATGGAGTATGGGAAGAACCCACTCCTGTAGAACATTATTGTGAACTATTCTCATTTAAAAGTGGACATAAGGAATGGCCAACTTGTAGCTGGAAAGATGACGGATATTGTAACGGAAGGAACTTTCCTGGAGCTTACATAGTTGAAAACACACTCCATTACCAAGATTTAGAATGGCACGAAGCTTTGAAGGATGACAAACTTAAAGACGAAGCTTTAAAAAATAAAGCCATCATGGAAGGAATGATTGACGATGATGAAGAATCACATAATAATGGTTGGAAAAGATGGGACAACTTGGAGAATACCAACCGTGATAATAAAGAATGCAAGTATGAAGAGGAATATGAAGATGAAGAAAGATGCGAATTGTTTGATGATCAAGAGCAGTCGGTTTGCAATATAAGAAGATTCAAGATGATCAAGTATTCATTCGGGGAAGACGAAGAGTATGTTGCTGTAAAAGAAAATAAATACGATGATTTGACGAGTACAAGCAAGGAAGCAATCCACGCATACCAAGAAATCTTTCGCATGATGGACGAAGGATAGATGGTAACAAGAGCCGAGTGAGGGATGCTAAAGAAAAACTCTAACTTAAAGACTAGCTGAAAGAAAAGTGCTTCTCGGGAGACAACCCGGATTGTTATTTATTTTTATTGAGTCTGTCTTCCCAGACATCAATACGGCGTATCTGCTCCATACCATACGACGTATTGAATGTCTGGACGTTATCAGTCCTTTATTTGTCTGCATTTAAAAACTTTATTGTCAGTTTTGTCTATATGGCGTATTCATGCACATGATACGACGTATTCGGCATACTGACCCGTATTGATACTTTTTACAGGTTTCTCCATATGGCGTATTCCAGTTTATAGATACGGCGTATTGGTCCCCTTTACAGTTTATTGTTTTTATTATTCATTAACCGTAGGATACCCGAGATAGGATTTTGCATGTTTTTCCTATATTTTGCATAGGACCTCGCTGGAAAAGAAATCGAAAAAGTTGGTGAAGTATCAATCATCTGGAATCCTATGTGTATGTTGTAGTTATGCTGGTATATAGACGCATTTACGACACACATTCTTGCTCATAAAATTAACTTGGAGAATCTACCGATCAAAACACCAGGGGAGTTTATCTATCTAGTTCTTTTAATTTCCTTTTTAATGTTTTATCTATACAACGAGGACGTTGTATAATTTAAGTGGGGGGATGGGAATTAGAACGTTACTTGTCGTATTTTTCACATTAAAATGCTTAAATTATGCTCAAATTTAAAAAAAGACCAATGATATGCTCAAATAACATTATAACAATGATAAAACACATGGGAAAACATAATTTAACAAATCATAAACTATCTCAAAAGTTACATTTTTATGACCAATTTTACCTTATTTACGAATGTAAACTAGTTATGTTACATGTTAAACTTGCACCATTAAACAATACATACACTATAGTTTTAAAACAAAAAAGCCATAACCCCCTCCTAAGCCCCAAAAAACATTCATAGACACCCAAGACTACCTCATTCTTCCTTTCTTACAAACCATGTAACACTTGTATCTTCACTCAACACTTGTCACTCTCTTTTTGCTACCACTCTTACACCTAGCACTCACTCCACATCTCTCTAATTCAAACACACTCATCTCATGCAATATTCTCTTTAGAAACTCAGCTCCCATCTCCTTTTTCTCTCTCACTTTGGACGCCAACCTCAATCAACTCTTCAACTAATCAGTATTTAATACAAAAACCATTGGTAATGGTTAGCAATTTACCTTTATGGTAAGGATGTTTGATCTAGAAGTATAATATGAAGGTACACCACCAAGAACATCTTAACCTTCAGTCCCTAACATTATATCACCTTTCCATATAAGTTTTAAAGGTAATCATTATGCGGTCGTCGTAGGACTTCAGCAAGAAGTTTTACAACTCCCTAGGTAGAGTACCTAACCATTGTAGTAGTAGTAGTATAGGCAAGACTCGGGGGTTGTTATCGTTCTCTAGGGGAATAGGTTGGGATGGTTGGTCACAATCTCTACAGAATTCTAGGGGTTGAGGAGAGATTATTTTAATATTTTTTATATTTTATGGACGAGTAAATCTATGGTTTGAGAGGTTGGTTGTAAACTATTAACTAAACTAATTGATAGACTAATCTACTGGTGATAACTTTATGATAATTAAATGTATTTACCTAATCGTACATTACTTATCAGATTGTTTCTCCTAATCCTGTTACCTTGTCACACTTGTGATGTAATGTATAAGTATTTCCTAAGTTATGAATGAATCACACGAATTCATCGTCTATTTAATATTTTGTTAAGGCAAAGCACAAGCAAGGTAGTGTGAAGACTAGTACAAGGCCCCTAAGAGTATATTAAATACGTGTGAAATACCTTAGAGGGATCACACACTTTAGGGGCAAGGTAGAATGAAGGGACAGTACCCTATGGTATCCTTTATACACTCGTGTTTCCCTAGATGTGTCAAACAGACGATCATACAAAAGCTAGTTTTCTAAGGCCTAACGCGCACATTCAGCTACAAAAGCAAAATAGTAAAAGGATCACAAATTGAATTTCATGCAATCATAAGCAAAATACCTTAAAGAAGGTTTAGCCCACTTGTTATAAAGGATGTATGAAGATAAAATCAATCACCAACTCATAGGACATATTGAATGATTAATGATAATAATCTTTTTAAATTACAAACATGGATCAAGGTTAGTTCAATTTGGGTCTTGAGGCCCTAAATATGACTTTGAAGCTGCTACAAGGACTAGGGTTCGTCTCCCTAAGTTATACAAAGTTATCCCAAAAGTTACACACTAAAACCCTAAAATCGGTTTTGTATATATAGACATATCGACGCGACGGCGTCGCTTGATGCTTCTGACGCCGTCACTAGTATGATGGTTTTAGGCCTATATCCGGAGTCATCGCCATATTCTATGACGCAGTGGACTCAATTAGATCACGATGGCGTCGCTTAGTGCTTGTGATGCCGTCTCCACGCTCTGAGAACAACTTCTTGGTGAATCTTGGTGCAAGTCCGTAATCTCGTTCCATTTCTTCTCCAAACGAGTCCTAAGTCAGTGTATTTCCTAATATATGCCATCCAAGCTAAAAATTGAAACAAAATGATTAAGCACATAATCTGGGCTGATTTGCATGATTTAAGGGTTAAATGACCACTCGAATAGTGTAATAAAATAACTCCCTCATCAAAATACCATAACACTTGAGGATTTGCTTGTTCCTCAAACAAATGGGCTTTCTACCTCGACATTGCAATATGAGGGTATTTAACCTACTCTTTAAAAGTATTTTACAACACAACCTTCTAGACCTCGTAATTAAAAGCACAAAAAAGCATTACACTAGCACCTTACATAAGTGTTTGGGGATTCTCTCTTTCACTCGGTCGCGTTTCATAATTATAAACTAATGGGGAAACAAAAAATCAACAATCTGTATCCTGTTCATGCATATAAAATTACATAGGCTTGGTAAAATGATCAAACCTCTACTGCTGGGCGCAAGCATTATTCGTTACTATCTAAGAGGTCTTTTAAAGGGTTGTGGGGTGTAGGTGTAAGATAACATTAATAGAAACAGAAACGAATGGGATACATTTGGGTGGCTTTGGGTGAATTTGGAGTGGAAGGGTTAGCTAATTATTTATACGAATGCACATTGGTTTGTTTGCTAAGCCAAGACTCAGACAAAGATATACAAACTCTACACAACTCTACATCAATCTCTTTGTTTTTCTTTTCTTGACTCTAATATAAACATAAACATAAGCAAATGGCAGCCCGTACATTTTTTACCCTTTTTTTATATACAATTTTTTTGTACACTTTTGCCCTGCCATTGCTTAAACATATAGTACATCATGGAGGTTTATAGGCACACCCCTACACTTGAACTTTTACATACTCAATTATTTACTAATCTAAACTATTTGACGATTTGAGGTGGATCAAAATAAATGGAGATTCATCTAACAAACATATGGGGGTATTGATTTAACTTTTCTTCCCTATTCTTTCGCCAAATAAATACTACCATGAATCCTAATCGTCCCAAACTGTATTTACAAGGATAAGAACTTAGCAACTGTGTACTCAAATAATTAACTTGGGTTAACATAATAATGTACTAAAAGTGAGTACATACAAGGTAGGCTAATGCGATTTGGGTGTAACGATTGGTTTAAGGGTTAACAATGTTCTTCATTAATAATCTGGAATCCACCAGAAAATTACGAGAACCGTGAAAAAGGATTGGCTCGAAGGGTTGTACTAGGGTATCCTGCACTAATAATGAGTGCATGACAAGGGAGTGGTGTGTGGGATGTTACATGATCGGTGTGACCATCATAACAATTACAGGTTTAAAACATGGGTTAATCCTAGTGCCTTTATCTAGCATATCTAATACTCACGACGCAAGTCTCGGGATGCATCGCAGACTGTTCTAGAATTTATATGCTACGGTACACTCTTATAATTTATTTACCGATACCAATGCTCTAGAAAAGGCGACAAAACCACATATACACATCCGTAACGACGGAATAGACACACATGATTGCTCACTCCTTAACTCGAGAAAGCTAAAGGTATAAACTATCTTGGGGTATTACAATAATTGTTACCGAATTCCTATAAGATCTAAAGGAAACCTCACATTTTTGAGGTGATAAATTTTGGAGGGTTTTTGTGCTAGTCTATAATTTCTATCCATGAGCCGCTTATTAATACTTGGTTTTCTCTGGTATGTGTATAATTTTTTAATTTGGGTCAAAATTACCTTTTATGCTCTGTTTCGATATATTACCCATCATTTTAAGGAACAAGCAAATGGAAAATGAAGGAATAGTTTCTAAGGTTTATTTTTCCCCTACACTTAAGTTGAACATTGTCCCCAATAGGGGTGAGCACGGTCCAAGGACCGGACCGGACCGACCTTGGACCAAGACCGAAACTAGCCAAAACGACGGACCGAGGACCAGACCAAAATGGTACGGTCCAGTCCGGGTCGGTCCGGTCTTGGTCGGTCTTCGGTCCGGTTCGGTCCTACACGCATTATCATCGGGTTTTGGTCGGACGGACGGACTGACCGGACGATGTGACGAATTGGTCCAAAACACGGACGCGGTCCGGACCGAAATACCTTGCGTCGGTCTGGTCGGTCCGGTTTGGTTTCGGTCGACTGTCTGGTTTGCCAACCTAGTCCATAATATTATGTAGAAGTTCCGTAAAATCGAATATAAGGGGAAAGAAAATAAGTAAAAGAAAATAGTACTCCCCTAGTTTGCTCAATAATGGAGAAGAAACATGCGATAACTGGTTAAATCGTCCTCCAAGAGTCGTCAAATAAAACTTCCTAAGAACTTGTAAGCTTCTTCTCGTCAAATATAACCTATAATCATAGACAAAGAAAACTACACCAAGCATAAAATCGGCAGGATAGATTGTTGGGATTAAAAGCCTTCTTGAAGTTACTGCTGCTAAGCGTTTGTGTTATCTGCTGGCTAAAGCTACAAGTTAGTGTTGTTTCATTTATCTTTAATTATGAAATAATATGCTTAAGTAGTTAGTACAATAGTTCATAGTACTACCTATTGTATTATTAGTATTGCTAGTATAAAGTTAGTACTGCTGGTGAAGATTAAAGAAAATATTCTAAGTAGTGACTACTGCTTATACACAGTTATTACTGCTGGTGTATAAGTTACTACAGCTCAAAGATTAAGACTGCTGAAAGAGTTTCTACTGTCAGAGAAAGGATAAAGACAGAAGAAAGGATACAGATCGTTTAGAAATCAAGATTACTTACGTGATAAGTATTATTATTATATAGACATAGAGCTTAGAGAATATTCTAGTCTTAGGAATATATTGTAAATCAACACGCTCGCGCTCGCACCGTGGTGGTCGTATAAAGGAGGTCTTAGGGCATAGAGTTCAAATGTACCATGTGAAGACGGCTCGCGCACTATTAATAGAGTTTCTTAGCTTCAGGTTTTGTATACCCTAATACTAGGAGAGTATTGTATTTGTCTTAATAAATATTGGAGCTTTTTATTGTTGAATTTTTATTTTGTGTTACTGTTTCATTAAGAATTCTTCTAATATTAAAGATTAGATTCCGCATAATCTTTAATACACTTAACAAAGTTTCTACTATAGTTGTGTTAGATTTATCTAATATAACTAAACCTTAAACAAGCTTAAGGAATTTGATCTATTGAAGTGGGATCCAACAAAGAGGCATCCTACATCCTGTGACAACATAGATACATATACAACAAGAATTTAGGATTTTGACTTACGAAAGCTAGTAAAGATAGGATGAGAGTAATGATATAATTATAGGTTTTCTACAGGTTTACAAAAGAATTATAAATTTTAAATATTGCACATTTTATTTTTCAGAAATACTTGAAAAATTCGAATTTTTACATAGCTGGAGACGCGACGCCGTCAGGATAAATCCTGACGCCGTCTCCAGCGTCTGTGAAAATTTCTTCTTCGTTTTTAATGAGAAATTTCCTGCACGTAATTTTTATAAGTCAAAACTGAAGAAAGCACTGCATAAAAACCTAGAATTAGTCACTACAATCATATGACTCAAAACTGACGCGAATTAATCTAAACAATTTATTTTATATGTTTGAATTTGGTTCTAAAAACCGGATATTTCCCCTACACTTATTTTGTTGCAAAATACCTTTGATTGCAAATAGACGGAGTTACCAAACAAAAAAACATCGATTACCAAGTAATTCTAAACATAATTAAATACAAACAATAAAAGAATTAAAACACAGTCACTCTAAAAATGCGGGGGATAAAATAAATATTGGGTTGCCTCCCAAAAAGCGCTTTTGTTTATTTACAAGTCTTGTAGCTAGACTCAAAGTCACATGCTCTTACGTGACTTCATGAATGCTCCACATGTCTATGAATGAGCCATTCTTTCACACATTTCATCTACTTGGTATTCGGGACCTAGGTTCAAACAATTCTTGTACATAAATTTGTTCTTTTCAGTTGCATTTTGAACCCGTTAGTTAGATCTCTTTGACTCAACACGAGGATGGGTAGAATCTTACTCCATGAAATGTGCCCCCAACGCTTAAACTTATAAGTATAGTGCGGGGCATCTGAATGTGTAATTATTAAAAGATCTTTGAAGGACATTAATCCCTTAGCGCTATACATAGGACAAGTTTATGATTTTCCTAAAGGGTTTGCCCATTACGACTTTAGCTTTATCTGTTAGAATAAACTCTCGTATGTCTTCCAAGACCACAAAATCCGTGATGTAGGTAAAGCTGCCTACAAACACGTAGACATCCCTAAAAATGACAACTAAGTTTTTCCCTGTACTTTCTAATTCTTCTACCATTATAGTGTTGTAGGCTTTACGCGTGATGATGTTTATTGGTAAGAAGAGGTTAAAGTAGGCGACAAACTTCCTAAATCTGATCATATATTAGAATGCCAGGTCATCCCCATCAAAACTATTAATTGCCTTTTCACGGCTTAGCATTCCAACATTCTCGTACTCAATCAATTCATTAAGCACTTCACCGTCATCCGAATCATTATCTGAATGAGGAAAGGGAGAGACAAGAGGTGTGTCAACTGATTCATCATCAGACTCAAGGTCATTCATATTGGTCTCATTAGGATGTTGGCAAAGTTGTTAAGAAATTGTTCAATACTCTCTAAGCGAGAGTCGACAAAGGCTAAAATTCTTTGTAGCTCGTGGAGCTCTTGGACGGCTTGTGCGCTGATGTGCTGCCGTGTAGGGTCATTTTATTGATAACCAAGTTTTAAATTTATATTTAGCCGACTTATCCTAAAACAACACTTTAACGGGCAGTGTACCCGATCGGGTGGAGTTTCGTGGTTAGTAGGGTGTCGAACACTAAGAGCGAGGTCGTTAACCTTATAATTTATTAGCATTTATATACTTCTACTTAAGTTAATTCTAATTACTTGTTAAACCTATGCTATATACATTTCTAATAGGATTGGGGGTTATCAGCCTGAGAGACTGAGCATAGGTTTTTGGTGGACAATAATCAATTCTAAACACAATAAACATGCAAGAAAATAATCAGAAGATAAAAGAGCGGTACAAGCCAATATAGAAAACTGTATTAGCCTTTATTAAATTCATTAAATGCTGGTTTGTTTATTTAGTGCAATGATTTCTTATCTCGAAGCGGCATATCATTCTTAAGACTTAGGCGGGACATCATCCTAAGACCTAGATACGTTGAATCCTATCACAATTAACGTATCCACATAAAGCATCCTTTTAGTTTAATTATAATCTATCTAGGGATTAAAGCAATGGTGATCTTGATAAACCCTAGCCCATTGGGACTTTACCCACTTACTGTTTGACGATATTTTATATACTGGTAGTCCACTGTTCAAATCTTGTATCAATTAACCAAGAACATACTTGTTGTTTTTCAAACATGTACGGGTCACAATAGGATCACAAATAACGTTCTGTCTTTATCTTTAAATTAAGAGCTTAGTTGGACCGGCAGGTGACCCATAATGTTTCAACAAGTATGTTCTTGATTAATTGATAAAGATTTGAACAGTGGACTACCAGTATATAAAATACCGTCAAGTAGTAAGTGGGTAAAGTCCCAATGGGCTAGGGTTTATCAAGGATTCCCATTGTATAATCCCTAGATTGATTTTATTAATAAACTAAAAAGGATGCTTTTTGTGGATAACGTTAATTGTGATAGGATTCAAGTATCTAGGTCTAGGATTGATTGTCCGCCTAAGTCTTAGAATGAGAATATGCCGCTTCGGAAAAGAAATCATTGCATGAATAAACCAAACCAGCATTTAATTGACATGTACTATGGTATTACGGTTTTCTATTTTTTGCTTTATGTACGCTTTTATCTTTTTATTGTATCTTGCGTGTTGATTGGGTTTTTAGAATTGATTATTGTCACCATAAAACCTTTGCCAGTCTCTCATGTTGAAAACCCTCAATCTTATTAGAAAATGTATATAGCATAGGTTTAACAAGTAATTAGAATTAACTTAATTAGAGTAATTAAAATACTGATAAATTATAAGGTTAACGACCTAGCTTCTTAGTGTTTCGATACCCTACATTACCACGAAAACTCCTCACCGATGGGTCACTGCACGTTTTAAGTGTTGTGGTTTTAGGATAGTCGGCTTAAATATAAATTTAAAACTTGGTTCATCAATTATAATGATCCTACACGGTAGCACATCAGCGCACCAAGCCGTTTCCAAGAGCTCCACAAGCTACAAAGAATTTTTGCCTTTGTCGACTCTTGCTTTGAGAGTTATTGAAAATTTTACTTAACTACTTTGCCAAATTCCTAATGGTGACCAATAGTATGACTTGAGTCTGATGACGATTCAGTTGGACACACCTTTGTCTCTCCCTTTCTCATCAGATAATGATTCGGATGACCGGTGAAGTGCTTATGAAATTGATTGAGTACGAGGACTGTTTGAATTGTTACGCGTTGAAAAGGCAATCAATAGTTTTGATTGGGATGATTGAGCTTCCTAATTTTGCTATGATTCAGATTTAGGAAGTTTGTCGCCTACTTTGACCCCTTCTTACCAATAAACATCATCACGCGTAAAGCCTACAACACTATAATGGTAGAAGAATTAGAAAGTACAGGGAAAAACTTAGTTGTCATTTTTAGGGATGTTTTCGTTGTTTGGTAGGCAGCTTTACCTACAACACCCAGCCCCCCCCCCCGATTTTGTAGGTCTTGGAAGTCATACGATGAGTTTATTCTTCAGATAAAGCTAAAGTCGTAATGGGCAAACCCTTTAGGAAAATCACTAAACTTGAATATGATTGCGCTAAGGGATTAATGTCTTTCAATAGGATCTTTAATAATTACACATTCCAGATGCCCCGCACTATACTTAAGTTTAAGCGTTGGGGGCACATTTTTGGAGTAAAGATTTATTACCCCTCCTGCTCCGTGTTGAGTCAAAGAGATTCTTACTAAACGGGTTAAGAAATGCATTCGGAAAAGAACAAATTTATTGTACAAGAATTGTTTGAACCTAGGTCCCGAATACCAAGTAGATGAAATGTGTGAAAGAATGGCTCATTCATAGACATGTGAGCATTCATGAAGTCACGTAAGAGCATGTGACTTTGAGTCTAGCTACAAGACTTGTAAATAAACAAAAGCGCTTTTTGGGAGGCACCCAATATTTATTTTTTCCCGCATTTTAGGTAGTTCTGTATTGTGTTTTAATTTCTTTTATTGTTTGTTTTATTTTGTTTGAATTACTTTTGTAATCATGTTTTGTTTGTTTGTCACTCGTCTTATTTACTTCAAAGGTATTTTGCAACAAAATAAGTTGTAGGGGAATTATCCGGTTTTTTGAACCAAATTCAAACTATATAAAATAATTTTGTTTAGATTAATTCGCTCGTCAGTTTTTGAGTCATATTTATTGTAATGACAATTCCAGGTTTTTATGCAGTGCTTTCTTAGATTTTGACTTATAAAAATTTACCGTGCAGGATAATTTCTCATTAAAAACGAAGAAGAATCGAATGTGATGAAATTTTCACAGTGCTGGAGACGCGTCTGGATTATTCCTGACGGCGTGCGCTCCAGCTATGTAAAAATTCGAATTTTTCAAGTATTTTGAAAAATAAATAAATGTGCATATTTAAAGTTTTGTAATTTCTTTGTAAACTTTGAGAAAACCTATAATTATATCATTTACTCTCATTCCTATCTTTACTGCTTTCGTAGAGTCAAAATCCTAAATTCTTGTTGTATATGTATCTATGTTGTCACAGGATGTAGGATGCCTCTTTGTTGGATCCCACTTCAATAGATCAAATTCCTTAAGCTTGTTTAAGGTTTAGTTATATTAGAATAATATCTAAACACAACTATAGTAGAAACTTTGTTATGTGTTATTAAGATTATGCGGAATCTAATCTTTAATATTAGAAGAATTCTTAACGAAACAGTAACACAAAATAATATAATTCAACAATAAAAGCTCCAATATTATTTAAGGAATAATCGGAATTCTTTCCTTGTATTAGGGTTACAAAACCTTGAAGCTAAGAAACTCTATGAAATGACTCGTTTTTGGTTACATTGAACTCTATGACCTAAGACCTACTTTTATACATCCGTAGGGTCCTAGTTGATTTTACAATATATTCCTAAGACTTAGAGATATTCTCTAAGATCCATTTATAAATAACTAATACTTATCACGTAAAGTAATCTTGATCTTCTAAACAATCTTTATCCTTTCTTCTGTCTTTATCCTTTCTCTGACAGTAGAAACTCTTTCAGCAGTCTTAATCTTTGAGCAGTTGTAACTTATACCACCAGCAGTAATGATGTGGTATAAGCAGGTAGTCATAATTAGAATATTGTCTTCAATCTTAACCAGCGGAGTAGCTAACTTTTTTACTGAGCAATACTAATATATTCTAATTGTGTAACTATGAACTAGTTGTGTTACTAACTACTTAGCATATTTTTCATTAAAGTTAATGAAAAACACTAACTTAGCTTTCTAGCAGCAGTACACAAACCTTGCCAGCAGTAATAGTAACTTCAAGAAGTCTTTTAATTCCAACAAATCTTATTCCTGCCTATTTTTATGCTTGGTGTGTTTCTTTGGCTATGATTTACAGGTTATATTGACGACGAAGATGATTACTACGTACTGAGGAAGTTTTATTTGACGACTCTTTGGAGGACGATTTAAACCAGTTATCGCATGGTTTCTTCTCTATTATGAGCAAATAGGGGAAGTACTATTTTCTTTTATGTTTTTCTTTTCCCTTTATTCGTTTTGACGGGTACTTCTACTATAATATTGTGGGACTAGGGGGTGAGCATACAGACAGTCGACCGGACCAGAACGGACCGACCGGACCGGACAAAGGTATTTCGGTTCCTGTCCCGCGGTCCGGTGTTTTTGGACCAATTCGGTCACGGTCCGGTCAGTACGGGGTCCGGTACCGACCAAAACACCCGATGATAATGCGTTGTAGGCACCGGACCGGGACCGAAGGGACCGACAAGAACGGACCGACCCGAACCGGACCGTACCATTTCGGTCTGGTCCTCGGTCCGCCGTTTTAGATAGTTTCGGTCATGGTCCAAGGTCGTCGGTCCGGTCCTTGGACCGTGCTCACCCCTTATTGGGGACAATGTTCACTTAAGTGTAGGGGAATAAAATAAGCACTTAGGAATCTATTCCTTCATTTTTCCATTGTTGTTCCTTTAAAATGATGGGTAATATATCGAACATAGCATAAAAAAGGTTTAATTTGACCCAAATTTTAAGAAAAAATTGTGACACATACGGACAGAAAACCAGTATTAATAGCGTTCTATGGATAGAAATTTATATGTCTAGCACAAAACCCTCTTAAATTTCACCTTCATAAAATGTGAGGTTTGCCTTTAGATCTATAGGAATTCGTGGTATCTATTATTGATTACCCAAGATTAGTTTATACTTTAACTTTTATCGAGTTAAGGACTCGTGTGCAATCATGTGTGTCTAAATTTCTTTGTCGTTTCTGATGTGTATTATGTGGTTTTGTCGCCCACTTTTCTAGAGCATTGGTATCGGTATTAAAATTATATGAGGTTGTACGGTTGCATATTAATTTCTAGAAACTTGTTCTTGTGATGCATCCCGATGACTGCGTAGTGAGTATTAGGATTTGCTAGATAAGAGGCACTAGGATTAACCCATGTTTTAAAACCTGTAATTGGTTTGATGGTCACCACCGATCATGTAACTAATACCACACCCTTGTTCATGCATCATTATTAGTGCAGAGATACCCTAGTAAACCCTTCGAGCCATTCTTTTGTTCTCTGTTCTCGTAATTTTCTGGTGGATTCCAGATTATTAATGAAGAGCATTGTTAACCCTTAAACCAATCGTTACACCCAAATCGCATTAGCCTACCTTGTATGTACTCACTTTTAGTACATTATTATGTTAACCCAAGTTAATTATTTGAGTACACAGTTGCTAAGTTCTTATCCTTGTAAATACAGTTTGGGACGATTAGGATTCATGGTAGTATTTATTTCGCGAAAGAATGGGGAAGAAAAAAAGTTTAAGTCAATACCCCCATATGTTTGTTTAATGATCTCCATGTTATTTTGATCCACCCTCAAAATAGGGTATTAGCTTAGATTGTAAATAATTGATGTTATGTAAAAGTTTCAAGTATTAGGGGTGTGCCTATAAACCTCCATGATGTACTATATGTTTAAGCAATGGCAGGGCAAAAGTGTACAAAAAAATTGTAAATAAAAAAAGGGTAAAAAATGTACGGGCTGCCATTTGCTTATGTTTATGTTTATATTAGAGTCAAGAAAAGAAAAACAAAGAGATTGATGTAGAGTTGTGTAGAGTTTGTATATCTTTGTCTGAGTCTTGGCTTAGCAAACAAACCAATGTGCATTCGTATAAATAATTAGCTAACCCTTCCACTCCAAATTCACCCAAAGCCACCCAAATGTATCCCATCCGTTTATGTTTCTATTATATGTTATCTTACACCTACACCCCACAACCCTTTAAAAAGACCTCTTAGATAGTAATGAATAATGCTTGCACCCATCGGTGGCGGTTTGATCATTTACCAAGCCTATGGTAATTTATATGCTATGACAGGTAATGAGTGTTGATTTTCTGTTTCCCCATTATGTTATAATTTATTATACACCCGAGTGAAAGAGAGAATCCCAAACACTTATGTGAGGTGCTAGTATATACTTTTTGTGCTTTTAATTACGAGGTCTAGAAGGTTGTGTTGTAAAATACTTTTAAAGAGTAGGTTAAATGACCCTCATATTGCTATTGTCTAGGTAGAAAAGCCCATTTGCTTGAGGACAAGCAAATCCCAAGTGTAGGGGTATTTGATGAGGTGTTATTTTATACACTATTTCGGGGTCATTTAACCCCTTAAATCATGCAAATATGCCCAGATTATGTGCTTAATCATTTGTTTTCAAGTTTTTAGCACTTGGATGGCATTTACAGGAAATACACGTGACTTAGGCTCATTTGGAGAAGAAACGGACGAGATTACGGACTTGCACCAAGATTCACCAAGAAGTATTGTTCTCAAAGCGTGGAGACGGCATCACAAGCACTAAGCGACGCCGTCGTGATCTATTTGGTGACTGCATTAGAGATTTGGCGATGACGTCATGATATAGCCTAAAACTATCTACGTAGTGACGGCGCGTCAGAAGATCAAAGCGACGTTGTCGCGTCGAGATGTCTATATAGACAAAACCGATTTAGGGTTTTAGTTGTGTGTGACTTTTGGGATAACTTTATATAACTTAGGGAGACGAACCCTAGTCCTTGTAGCAGCTTCATAGGTCATATTTAGGGCCTCAAAACCCTATTGTACTACCTTGGATCCATGTTTTAATTTAAGTAAGATTATTTATCATTAATCATTCAATATGTCTATGTGTTGTTGTGAGAGATTTATCTTCTTACTGCCCTTTATAAATGTGAGGCTAAACCTTTATTTTGTATTTGCTTATGATTGCATGAAATTCAGATTGTGATCCTTTTACTGTTGCTTCTTGTTGATGAATGTACGCGTTAGGCCTTAGAAAACTAGCTTTTGTATGTATCGCTGTTGACACATCTAGGGAAACGCGAGTGAGTAGAAAGGATACATAGGGTATAACGGTCTTCATTCTACCTTGCCCCTTATGTGTTGATCCTCTTAAGGTATTCCCACACGTATTTTAATATACTTTAGTGGCTTGTATAGTCCTCACACTACCTTGCTTGTGCTTGCCTTTCCAAAATATTAAATAGGACGATGTGAATTCGTTTTCTCGATCGTGATTCATTCATAACTTAGGAATATACTTATACATTACATCACTAAAGTTGTGTCAATGGTAACTGGTATTAGGGAAACAATTCTGATAGTAGGTACGATTAGGTAAATACATTTAATTATCATAAAGTTATCACCAGTAGATTAGTTTATCAATTAGTTTAGTTAATAGTTTATCAAACCAACCTCTCAAACCATAGATTTACCTGCTTTCTATAAAATAAAAATATAAAAATAATCTTCTCTCAACCCCTAGAATTCTGTTAGATTGTGATCAAGCCTTCCCAACCTATTCCCCTAGAGAACGATAACAACCCCCGAGAATGGTCTATACTACAAACAACTACACTAGGATTTTAGTTACTCTACTAGTTCTAAACTAAATATCCTAACAATCATCCTTACAACCCCTCTCCTCCAACCATCAACAAAACACCCCAACACATTCCCTTAAGAATAGATAGATACATAACTTTCATCTTAACACAATAATCTCTCCCCCCCCCCCCCCCCCCCCCCCCCACCTCTGCTTCCCTTTTTGTAAAACACTCCTTTTCTCCTAGTTACCTCCTTCCCCAGCCCCCCCCCCCCCCCCCCCCCCCCCCCCCCCCCACTCAAAACTCTAACCCCCCCCCCCCCCCCCCCACACCCTTCCCCCCCCCCCCCCCCCCCCTCCCCCCCCCACCCCCCACCCCCCCCCTCCCCTCCCCCCCCACCCCCTCGCCCCCCCTCGTGTAACCCAATATCATTGTTTTGATTTAAATTTGATTGTTGAAAGTTGTTGTTGAGGTTGGCGTCAAATGTAGGTAGGGGAAATAGGAAAATGGGAGCTGAGTTTCTAAAGGAGAATTATTGCATGAGATGGTGTGTTTGAATTGAGCGATGTGGAAAGAAGTGAGTGTTAGGTGTAAGTTTGGGGATAGCAAAAAGAGGTAGTGACTAGTGTTGAGTGAAGACTTCAAGTGTTTCTTGGTTTGTAAGGAAAGAAGAATGAAGGTAGTCTTGGGTGTTCTATGATACTGTTTTTGGGGCTTAGGAGGGGGTTATGGCTTTTTTGTTTTAAAACTAGTGTATGTATTGTTTAAATGGTGCAAGTTAAATTGCATAAATTGTGTACATTCGGTAAATATGTAAAGTGTCGTAAAAATGTAACTTTTGAGATAGTTTATGATTTTGTTAAATTATGTTTTCCCATGTGTTTTGACATTGTTATAATGTTATTTGAGCATATCATTGGTCGTTAGGACCATTAACTAGGATTGTTAGGTAAAAGGTGCGTTCGTATAACTAGGGGTTCCTAGTAAATCAAGTGTTAAATGCTAAAAATAGTATGACCACATAAAAGTGACTCCACAATTAATCAAAAGAGTCAATTATCATACGTTTGATTTCGGTTACTGACCTCTAAGATTGACGGATGCTACAACTGATAACGTCCAGACATTCCAATAAGAGTATGGTTTATAGGATTTACGACCGTATTGTACGTTGGGAAGACCAGACTCGATATAATAATAAAATAACAATCTGGGTTGTCTCTCGGGAAGCACTTTTCTTTTGGCTAGTCTTTAAGTTGGACTTTTTCTTTAGCTTTCTTCACTCAGCGCATGTCACCATCCATCCTTCGTCCATTCTACGAAAGATCTCTTGGTACGTGCGGCATGCATCTTTATTTGTGTTCGTCAATCATTGTATTCACATTCTTTTTAGCAACTACCTCCTTGTCTTCACTGGAATGTAATAAAAACTTTTTTTTTGGGGATCATATCAAAATCTTCTTTATTGCACCGGTCCGCTTTTGATCATAGAACAATCTTTGTTTATCATTATTCTTATGTTCTTCTTTTTACCAAAAAAGGTTTCTTTAGTAGTTTGCGTTGGTTTACTTGTATGTGATTCCTTCTAATTAGAAAATGGAGAGCGTTATCTGTTCATTTCTTTCCACCAATAATCTTCAAGTTTTATCAATAGTTCATAATCTAGTTCGTGGATATTTCCAAAAGACTTCTTTAACCATGCGCAAAGATTCATTACACTTTGGCTTTCATCACCCCATGATGTTTCATAAATAGCTTTTTGCTTAAGGGCTTCTTCTTTCAAATTCATGTCTGCTAACTCATCGTACCATTCATAGTCATGAAAATATGTCATGTAACCAATCCGAACCATTCCCGGTAACTCTCCTCCGTTACATAATCCATCTTCGTTTGAATTTCAAGTGGGCCATTTAGCTTTCCCATTTTTAAAACGGAAAGGTTTGTAAATATGATCACACATATCATATGGTACTCCATCCTCGGACCATGGCTCTTAAAGTTCATTATTCAATTCGTTCTCATAATCTTAGTAACTCTTAGTTCTTTCAATATCATGAGTAAATAATTCCGGATCAACTTTAAGAAGAAAATTGAACTCCTTGAATTTTGTGCACACCGGTGTTTCGTAGTCAAACAAGTTTGTTTCAATTCTAAAGATTTCAGCCGTTTCTTGTTCATCATCATTATTAGCTTTCTCAACATCAGAAAATTCCTCATCATCAACTCCTTCTTGACCATTGTTCTTAATCCAAAAATCCCATAAAACTTTCTTGGTGAATGGATCCATAATCATATCGTTAGCGAATTTCGAGGCCAACCATTTTTCGTACGTTAATTGCTTGGATCCCTTACTACTTTAGTTACCGTTTATCCGACAGTTCGAGAAGGCGGAAATTTTTTCTAAAAAATTCAGTCTAATTCCACCCAACTAGTAATGAACTTGTTTTAAATTCCATCAAAACAATTTACTTGGCTTTTCTAACTAATGATATCAGGAAAGGAAAGCAAAGTCTAAGTCGCTCATAATTCACATTCGGCAAGTTAATGGGGTCAACAATTTTAAGGAAGTATTCGATATGCTCCACCGCGTCTTCTCCATTAGTCCCACTGAAGGCATTATCGTGCAAATCATCAAGGAATTTTCCTTTTAGTTCATAAGCTCTTTTACCATTGAACATAATATAATGGCGATCACCTAAGATTAATAATATGCTTTGGTCATTAGTCGTGAATTCTTTCATAGTTGTATTCGCCTGAATATCTGCCATTACTTCTTCAATCTTTTCACCTACCGATTAGTATGATCTGTGACAAGGGTAAAAATATCAGTAGGATTTGCTCAGAAGAACAGTAATACAAAAAATCGAGCACGAAAATCAAATACGAAAAATAAGCTTTTGTTACTGTATCAAACGATCGATACGCCGTATTCAATTGATTTGAATATGCCGTATCAATCCTTTGAATGAATACGCTGTATTGGTTTAGAAAGTTGGATACGCCGTATTCAATGAAGTGGATACGCCGTATCGGGTTATCGACCAGAACAGTGTATAGAAAACAATTTAAAACACACATAAACAAATAAACAAATATACAAGCAAATACACAAATATACAGAATTTTACAAAATTTTATACTAATCTAAATTACACTAATTGATCTAAATTACACTAATTAATCTAAATTACACTAATCCTAAGGGTTAGATCTAATCTAATGTTAAAAACTTAAATATCAAATAAAATTCAAGATTAAAATTTCACTCCCCGACAGCGGCGCCAGGGGTGTGTTGTGTCGTCGTGTAGGTGTTATTTATGAGTATTCAAGTTTTAAATTTATATTTTGCCGACTTTACCTAAAACAACACTTTAACGGGCAGTGTACCCGATCAGATGGAGTTTTGTGGTAAGTAGGGTGTCGATTACTAAGAGCGAGAACTAATCTTTTATTTTATCAATATTTTGGTTAACTAAACTAAGTTAATTTAAACTATGTTAATTCCATCCTATGTTAAACCTATGTTAATCCTAATTCTAACAGATAAGGGGGGGAGGGGGTTCAACCTGAGAGACTGACACAGGTTTTGTGGTAACTTAGATCAATTTAAGACACAATAATACACACAAGCAAACAGACAAAAGATAGAAGAGAGGTCTAGCCAAACATAAGAAAACTTTATTAACCCATGATTAATCTAATTAAAACGTTGGTTTGTTTATTTAGTGCAATGAATGCTTATCTCGAGACGACATATCATTCTTAAGACTTAGGCGGTACTTCTTCCTAAGACCTAGACACGTAGAATTTTGTCACAATTAAACGTATCCGCATAAAGCATCCTATTTGCTGATTATAATCTATCTTAAGGGTTAAAGCAATGGTGATCTTGTTAAACCCTAGCTCATAGAGACTTTACCTACTTACTGCTTAATGGCAATTTATATACACTAGTAGTCCACTGGTCAAGTCTTTACCAATTGATTAAGAACGTACTCATTGATCCTAGGGTCACCTGCCGGTCCAACTAAGCTCACTAATCTAAAGGCAAAGATAGGTCATTATTTGTTATCCTATTTGTCTAGATATATAAATCACTATATGGA
>BQNB010012779.1:71049-72117 GCA_026074375.1 Tanacetum coccineum | reverse complement strand
TCTTCTTTACCACATTGATATTTTTGTTTCCTGAAACAGGGTAGCAATCTTAGGAATACAACTGAAAAAATATATAGCAAAAAAAACTAACTTAAAAATTATGTACATTTGTATTACTTGTTATCTGCCGACTCATTATCGTCAAATCCTGCAACAACATCATTTCTTTTGGTAGAGGAACTCATGAATTAACAAACACGAATGAGTTTTTTAAACCTGCTAATCGATTTGAATGTATGTATTGAGTTGGTGTTGTTTGAAAAATCTCAGATTTGTTTAATTTTTAATGATGTTTTATGAAAAATGAAGAGTCAGTAATAATGGTTTTATCTTTTTGAGGAATAAATTTGTTAATGGTCCAAAGTATAGACAAAATTTATTAATTATGTTCATACCATGCTCAATAAATTTTAGTCAGCCAAAATTCCAGTCTTGATGGATTATGGCGGGAGTGTGGGAGGAAGAAAGGCCTCACAGGGACCAACCGTGCAATCGAAAAACGACAAAAATATGGTATAGTAAATGTTATCGTATTAACAAAGTGGTTAGGGACCAATGACGCAACCAAAAATAATCGTGAAATGACGATTGTGCCCTTCAACAGAAGGGCGACATGGCAAGGATAACGACGAAGATAACTGTCGTTACCCATAACGGGGCTCCAGGGACCAAACGGGTAAACGGGGTAGAGTATGGGGACCAACGGTATAATTTACCCTTTAATAAATTTGAGTTATATGGAATGACTTATAAGGCTTTATAAAGTTTATTTTACGTGGAGAGGTGTCTTTACCACCGATAGGTTTTATGAGTGCGAGTTACTGACATGACTCAGTTTTAAACATTTTTTTAGATCCATCGTAGTGGATGACTTTATAAGCAAGTCATGTCATTAACACATACATATTATTGTGAAGTTCAGAGATTGAAAGAATGAAAGAGAGGGAAAAACAATTATTACATTGACTGAAAAAAATGAACTGATTTACAAACCATTTAAAGACAAAGATAACTAACTAATTACAAGATTAGTCCCTAAGCAAAGCTAACATAACTTTTCTAACCCTT
>BQNB010012779.1:36049-66049 GCA_026074375.1 Tanacetum coccineum | reverse complement strand
AATCTTTTTAGGTAAGATCAGGTCGTTCCACAGGGATTTGAGTAGTGTTCAAATAATCAGAAAGAAAATAAACTTTAACAGTTTTGAAAATAACTTTTGTTTTACTAGTGATAATAAGGATGACTACTCGGATAGTTGAAAATAACTTATAAGCATTTGTAATGATTTTGACCTAAAAGATGGAACTTTTAACTTATAAAAAGGGTTTCTCGTCAGAAAATGTTTTCACAAATTAACCTGATTAACTCAAGACTTATATTTAGCTAACTAGACCAAATGTGTCACTCAAATAATCCAGTTACTAATATATCAAAGCTTATTTTGTTTATCAATTTACGAAAGTGGATTTCTTGACACAAACGATAAAGACCATATACAATTCTTTAAAACCACATAGATCATAACGGTTCTTTCGACCTATACCTATATGATTATATAATCTAAGTTGATAAGCAGAACTGACAAGAAAAGATGTAATAGGATTGCAACATAAGCTTGAGATTAAAGAGATCACGATCATACCAAACACTTATTCATTATCATAACATCACCGAGTAGTCATGAGAGATTTAGCCTCTCATGGCTAAGGAGTTCATAACATAACTCGCTTCAATAACAAACTTCATTATTTTGCTATACTAGTATGATATTCTTCCTCGTTCTTGATTGTTTGATCTTGATTCTTCAAAAGGGTGTGGTGTTTATGATTGGAAATGGTTGGAATCGAATGTATGATGTTTGATGAAGAATGGAAGAGGGAATTATACTTAGTTGTAAGTATGTGATAGATTGATGAAATGTGAATGATTTATGGCCCTATTTATAGGCTGAGTTTGGGGTGAAAGTGCAGTGCACACAAAAGATTGTGCGGCGTACTTGGTGATTTAATGCAGGGGAATTAATGACTTCGAGTAGAAGTGCGGCGCACATTGGGAAAGTGCGGCGCACATTGGCACTTTGAGCTTGATTTTTCTTTTTTTCTTATATTTCGACTCTTGAGGTGTATAAGTATTTAATCTTTGTTGTGTTTACCCTCGGGATGTCTTCAAGTAAACCTGCAAGCAATTTATGCTATTAAGTATCGGAAGTTCATGAGAAATGATAGAATATATACAAATAATGCCACTAAAAGATGTATAATTTGGGCGTTATCAAATCCCTCCACACTTAGCTTATTGCTTGCCCTCAAGCAATCGAAGCGAGAAAATAAGATCATTTGTCATGACGTGGAGAAAATTTAGATTTTATAAGAGTTTGCATATTGATTAACTTTTCAGACATAGACATATAACATAGCACCTCACAGGGAAAGTGTTTGATTTTTAATTCACTCAAGCCACTCAAACAGGGTTTATATTTTGTAAAGACACTCAATTTGCACAGACATAATCTTGACAGCTACCATAGGCTTGTACTTAATACATAAACCTGATTGAAGAGTGGTACTTGATAATGGCAAATGCTAAGAGCATATACAGATCTTCATGTGCCGAACTTAAGCCTTTATTCTTTGAACCATTACATATATATTTTCTCTTTTTTCTACCAAATGATAACTAAGGCTTGGCACATAACTTCTTCTGTTAGACTTTTTTACTTGGGTATTTTAGAAACTTAGCACTAAAGGAGTGCTTGCAAGAACAGGAACTTGCGGGATTCATTGCATGCGATAATCATGCTTCGGTCTAGTAAATGATGATCAAGCACAAGTTCTAGAGCTTCTAAATTACATGCTCTCTCAAATATAATTATCAACCAATATCATTGTTCCAGAAAACGTGACAAAGACCATACATACACATTCGTAACGATGGAATAGACACATATGACTGCATTCAAACCTTAAATCAAACAAGCTAAAGGCATCAATTATCTTAGGTACCAAAGGTGGATACCCGAATTTCTTAAGGCTTAGAATTCTCACAATTAGTAGATTGGGTTGTGTTAGCTATAATGTCAATCCAGTTGGATTTGCCTTACTAAGAGCATTTTTTAATTTTTGAAAACATATATATTAAGATTTTTCATAAAATTACAGTTAGAAAATTTTGGCAGGGCAAACATGGAGGGATATGATTAATATTTCCTATTTGGCTCCCCTCCACACTTAACCTCAATGTGATAACTGATAATAGAGACAATATATAGGAAATTAAGGGAAAACGGTACTTCTCGGGGCATAGAGAAATCTATAGCTGCGAGACAGCTATCCTTGAGCATACTTCATAATTTTCCATATCTTTAAGCTATAGTAGCTGCATAAAAGTAAACACACAAAAGCACACAAAAAGAAAATATTTTTGTTGTTTTTTTAGAAAAATAAGATAAAAGATACAAGCGGAAGAATGGAGGAGAGACTCCTCCACACTTAATTGAAGCACGGGAGTCATTCTTTGGGGAAGAAGGGAGTGACTGCTTCCCTTTGGTCATTATAGTCTTCTTATTCATGATATAATTTGAGACGATGGCCATTAACAATGAATGTCTTTCCATCTTTTTCATATAGTTCAACATATCTGGATGGATATTGATGTTTCACTACATAAGGTTCTAGCCAACGAGATCTGAGTTTCGGTTGTTTGAATTTGTACTTTAAGTGAAATAGCAGGACCTTGTTTCCTTGTTTGAATTCTTTTCTCATCCTTAACTTTCTGTCGTGCCAGACTTTGGTTCTTGCTTTGTATAGACGAGAGTTTTCATAGGCTTGGTGTCAAATATCGTCTAATTCGTGCAACTAAAACATTCTTTTCTCACTAGCAGCGATGAGATCAGGGTTGCAATTCTTTAAGGCCCAATATGCACGGTGTTCAATTTCAAATGGTAAGTGGCGGTTTTTTCCATATATTAGTTTGTAAGGTGTGGTAACGGTAGGTGTTTTGTAGGCAGTGCAAAAAGTCCACAGAGCGTCATCAAGTTTTCTTGACCAAATAGCAGGATTGTCTTTAACAGTCTTTTCAAGAATTCTCTTAAGGGCTCTGTTTGTGTTTTCAACTTGACCACTAGTTTAAGGGTGATAAAATGTAGAGAAACTATGGTTAACTCCATATCTTTTCATGGTTCTTTCCATTATTTTGTTGCAGAAGTGAGTACCTCAATCACTGATTAGAGCTTTGGGCATTCCAAAATGACATAATAGTTTCTTCAAGAAGGTAATAACTACCCGGGCATCATTGGTTGGTAAAGCATAAGCTTCGGCCCATTTAGACACGTAATCAATAGCGACAAGAATGCATTCAAACTTATATCATTTTGGGAACGGTCCCATAAAGTCGATACCCCATACATCAAAATTTTCACATACATGGATGTTGGTTTAGAGCATCTCATCACGTTTCGATATATTTCCCGTTTTTGGCATGCTTCACACAGGCGAACTAGAGTATGAGCTTCTTTAACGATTGTTGGCCAATAAAATCTTGAATCTATGACCTTTTTAGCGGTTACGTTGGGCCGATAATGTCCGTAAGTTGGTCCGTGGTGACTTTGATCTAAAATGGTTTGGGTTTCTGGTCCGGATACACAGCGTTTGATCATACCGTCAAAACATACTTTGAAAAGATAAGGATTTTCCCAAAAGCAGTGTTTGAGGTCGGAGAAGAATTTGTTCTTTTGTTGGTATGTCATCCCTTTTGGTATAATATCACTGACTAAATAGTTTGCAAAGTCTGCGAACCATGGTTCATCTCTGGTGTTGATTTTCATAAGGGTTTCTCCAGGAAAGTTATCATCGACTTCACTGTCATCACTTGTTTCATCATTTTCAATTCGGGACAAGTGGTCGGCTGCAACATTTTTTGTTCCTTTTCTATCTTTGACTTCTATATCAAATTCTTGTAGGAGCAGAATCCAACGAATAAGACGTGGTTTTGCGTCTTGTTTTCCTTAGAGCTGAGCGATCAGTGTGAACAATAGTTTTTGAGAGAATAAGATAGGATCTGAATTTTTCGAATGCAAAAACTACAACCATAAGTTCTTTTTTGGTTACGGTGTATTTTTGCTGGATTAAGGGTTTTGCTTGCGAAATAGATTGGGTGAAAGTTTTTACCATATTTTTGACCAAAGATAGCTCCAACTGCAAAATCACTTGCATCACACATAAGTTCAAACGGAAGGTTCTAGTTTGGGCTTATGATCACAGGAGCACATATGAGTTTTACTTTTAATAATTCGAATGCTTTATGACATTCATCATCAAATTTAAAAGGAGTATCTTTTTCAAGCAACTTAGTAAGAGGTCGAGCAATTTTCGAGAAGTCTTTAATGAATCGTCGGTAAAAACCAGCGTGTCTAAGAAAGCTTATAACACCTTTGAGATTGGTAGGGGGTGGAAGTTTTGAGATTACGTCAATCTTTGCTTTGTCGACTTCAAGTCCTGCGCTAGACACCTTGTGTCCAAGCACAATTCCTTCTTTGACCATAAAGTGACATTTTTCCCAGTTAAGGACAAAATGAGCATCTTTACAACGTTGGAGCATTTTATCGAGGTTGTTTAGGCATGTGTCGAAAGAGTTTCTAAAGACGGAGAAACCGTCCATGTATACTTCGACTGATTCTTCAATCATGTCGTGAAAGATTGCCAACCATATGCACCTCTGGTATGTCCCCAGGGACGGGAGTATCTTCATCAGAATCCGATATGGCAATTCGCTATTAAGCTCGTATGGGTCTGAAAGGACAATGTAAACGTTCGTCACTTCCCATCCCTTGGTACCCATTAGGTTCGTAGGACATTTGTAATAAAATAACTTGATATAATCCTTACTCACATACTCCGACGGACAGACAATACTATAAATATTTATTTCGCGAGTCTTTTCAACCATTTGATCACTAAACGGCAAAGGGAACCTGATCTTTTGCACGGTTGACTTCACTTGAGTTTACGAAAGTCGATGCATACTCGCAAAATAACCCACGTAACCGAGTTAATTGTTGGATACAAGGTCATAGTCTCGTTTAGTAATACTGTTTAGTACCACATTTCTTTGGTTACACAGTGGAATAGGACTTACGCACTTTTAAGGGGGACTTCCGGCAATTGGATAAATAAGGCCTCAGTATCCCAAAGGTAGTTTCTCGATTTCTTTCTTAACAACTTCTTTCATGTTTGGATTTAACCTTTTTTGTTTTTGGACAACTGGTTTTTGTCATCCAGAAGTTGTATCTATGTGTTTACAGATATGACAGGGGCACAAAATAATATAAAAATAAAAAAATACAAAGGAATGTCTGTTGTTTTCCAAACAAAGCCTTGCTTGTGTTTTTAAGGACGGATACGAGTTTACTTTTATTCTGAGCAGGGAGTTTAGTTGATATGATAACAGGAAGAAAAGATGGTTCTTCCAGGAAATTAAAATAGACATTTTCCAAAAGTTATCGGGAAGGAGTTTGAGTGCTGTGTTCTAGGCGTGTTCTTCGAGGAGATGTTTTGATTTTATAATCGGTGTTGATGGTAATTTTCTCGAATGGTAGTTCTTCGGTATCGGACTCAGAGTTGGAGTTTTCATCAGCAGTCATTGCCATGAATTCATCGAATTCAGCAAAGATTCCTTCTTCGAGAAGGGTTCCTTCGATGGAATGGTGGATTTTGCTTCCTTCATCTAGAAGAGCGTCGAAATCTTCTTCCAAGATTTCATCAATGACATCGATACTGAAACATGTATCATCATCGTTGAGAATAGGAGTGTTTCATCGGCAGAAATCGTTTTTTTAGATATTAAATATCATTAGTTCAGTTTCTCAACTCTCAAGAATTGAGTATTTTTGTTTACTCGAATAACCGCGTCAGAGTGTGAAGAAAGGGGTCGTTCTCAAGGATGAGAGGAACTTTGCTATCTTTTCCCATTTTCGAGAAATAACGAAATCAGCAGGAAATAGGGTGAATTTTACCTAACTTCAAACAAGCATATTTTTATCTATTCTAACTAGGGTGGTATTGGAATGATCTGTCGGGTAATCTTCACTCATTTTAGTCGTAGGTTTAGGAGTTTACTGGATGAGATAGTTTGGCATATACGAATATGGCATAAGGTTTATTGCTGAAGCACCTAAGGTCGACTAGGAGCATTACAGCTTCGTGAGAAGTTTTGTTGAAATTAATGGAATATGGAACTTCCCTAGAGGTCTTCGGAGTTTGGGGTGGAAACTTTGTTTTTGGAATCATATTGCCGAAACATTTTTATCGCTTAGAAAGTGGTAGAGATTTGTTCGATTTTATGTTTGTTGCTTATGAGTTCTTTGAGAAACTTGCCATAGTTCGGCATTCTGGCTAAGACGTCAACAAGAGGTACGTTGATTCGGACGGCTCGGATCGTGTCTGGAAATTTTCCGTATTGGGATTCCATTTTTTCTTTTCTTATGGGATTTTTGGTTTGTATGGTTTGGGTAACGGAGTTTCTTTGGCTGGTTTTGGATTTTAAGTTTTTGGTTGTGGTGTAGGTTCATCGTCTTCATCATCACTATCAAAGTCGATAGGTGTGTCAGGGTTGTTTTGTTGATCATTTGGGTTAATTGGTGGGTTATAGGATTTACCACTTCTCGTGAATACGACATTCATATGCTCACTACGAGATTGCAGTGGTTGATAGGCTTTTAAGTTGTGTCCTTTTGGGTTTGGTTGAGTATTTCTAGGAAGAGATCCAGAAGGTCGACCATATTGCTTGTCAACGAGTCTGTCGAACTTGGTTTCAATGTTTTAAATTAAAGCTTGATGATTTTTGGCTACGGTTTCGAGTTGGGTTTTGAGGTCCATGAATGTATCTTTGACAAAAGCGTTGGTTAATTGCTGAGATTTCATGAAAATCGTTTGAATTTATTTTGGATGACTCATAGGGGCTTATCATGTGTGTTTGGATCGGTAGTTGTCTCGCGGTTGTAACTACTTGTTTAATCTTGAAAGCCAATTATGTTGGATTCGAGTCTCGGTCGCGGTAATCAACCCCTCTTCTTCACGAGACATAGGCATGTCATCTTCATCAAGATCGGATTTTGGTTTTTTAGCATGAGATTGGAGTTCGTTGTACTGAGCATCTATTTTCATGGTCATGGCATCCATTCGGGCCATAATTTTGTTAGTATCGGAATTAATGCTACCTTCATTGGCGAAAGCAACGGTTTTCTTTAGAGATAATTTGGTTTTCTGATTTTTAGCCCAGTCGAGCTTGAGTAAGACTTTGTCTTCGAGAAGCTGATAAGCTTGATTTGGTGTTTTATAGAGGAAAATACCACCGGCTGTCGCATTTAGAACTTCTTGGGTTATTTCGCTGAGACCATGGTAAAAGATTTTGAAAATATTACCTTTTGACAGATTATGACCATGACAGTTTCAAAGCATTTCCTTCATACAAAGCCAAGCATCGGTTAGAGATTCGTTTTCATGTTAAGCAAAAGCTCAAATTTCTCCGAGGAGTCGGTCGAAAAGAGCTAGGGGAAAGAATCGTCTAATGAAAGCGGTTCAAAGTTCATCCCACGTTTTGATATTTCCTTCATTGAGTTCGTCCAACCATGTTTTTGCTTCTCCAGTGAGTAATAGGGGGAACATCATTAGGCGGACGACTTCATTTTCGGTATCCCTGTATTTAAACATGTCGCAGATTTCGAGGAATTCTTAAATGTGTTTATGAGGATCTTTGTTGGTTCTACCATCAAATTGGTTTCCTTTGACAAGAGTCAAGTGGTTACCTTTAAAGGCAAATTCATTTGCGGTTTTTGGAATAGTAATTGCGGAACCGGGAGTCGAAGCGACAACACGGTCGGCAACCCACATGCGTTCATCATCTATGGGATAGAGATTTTGAATTGTAATGAGAAAGTGACGAAAGTAATTGATGTCGAGAATTGGCGGATAGACAATTCTCGGGTTTTGAGGTGGGTTGTTTCTTTGATCGAATGGACACAACTTCTGTTTTTGTCGACGGTAGTCTACGATTCAGAGTACATTCAGTCTTCGGGGTATACGGTTAAACAAGAGTTTCAAGCCGTGGAAGCACGTGTATGCATCCAAGGGAGAATTTGTTTGGGTCGGTTTTCCAGAATTGTACAGTCGATATTTTGGGGAAAAAGAGGGGTGAGTTAATAATTTTCCAGAAGTTGACAATTGAGACAACCTTAAATAATCCCTGGCACGGCCTTAGTTCGCTAAAAATTTGATGTGTTTCAAAAGCTTTAAATTTATAATGACTGAAAATACCAATTTTATTATATGGAAACACGCGGGTAAAAGTATAACCCACGTATGTAGTATAATCTTTTTAGGCAAGACCAGGCGTTCCACATGGATTTGAGTAGTGTTCAAACAATCAGAAAGAAAATAAACTTTAACAGTTTTGAAAATAACTTTTGTTTTACCAGTGATAATAAAGATGACTACTCGGATAGTTGAAAATAACTTATAAGTATTGGTAATGATTTTGACCTCGAAGATGGAACTTTTAACTTATAAAAAGGGTTTCTCGTCAGAAAACGTTTTCATAAAATTATCCTGGTTAACTCAAGACTTATATTTAGTTAACAAGACCAAATGTGTCACTCAAATAATCCAGTTACTAATATATCAAAGCTTATTTTGTTTATCAATTTACGAAAGTGGATTTCTCGACACAAACGATAAAGACCATAAACAAATCTTTAAAACCACATAGATCATAACGGGTCTTTCGACCTATACCGATATATTGATTTTATTAACTAAAATCTTGATAGTAGAACTGACAAGATAAGATATAATAGGATTGCAACATATGCTTGAGATTAAAGAGATCACGATCATACCAAACACTTATTCATTATCATAACATCACCGAGTAGTCATAAGAGATTTAGCCTCTCATGGCTAAGGAGTTCATAACATAACTTACTTCAATAACATACTTCATTATTTTGCTATACTAGTATGATATTCTTCCTCGTTCTTGGTTGTTTGATCTTGATTCTTCAAAAGGGTGTGGTGTTTATGATTGGAAATGGTTGGAATGGGGTGTATGATGTTTGATGAAGAATGGAAGAGGGAATTATACTTAGTTGTAAGTATATGAGATATTGATGAAATGTGAATGATTTGTGGCCCTATTTATAGGCTGAGTTCGGGGTGAAAGTGCGGCGCACACAAAAGATTGTGCGGCATACTTGGTGATTTAATGCAGGGGAATTAAATGTTTATTAGAGAAGTGCGGCGCACAACATAAATTGTGTGGCGTACTTAGGGTGTTAATGTAGTAGCATTGATGACTTCATTAATTCTTCAACATCAGATAGGAAGCGCGGCGCACACAAAAGTAAGTGCGGCGTACTTTTGGAGTTAATGCAAATTTTTTACTAAGTCTTTAATTCCATGACTTCGAGTAGAAGTGCGGCGCACATTGGGAAAGTGCGGCGCACATTGGCACTTTGAGCTTGATTTTTCTTTTTTTCTTGTATCTCGACTCTTGAGGTGTATAAGTATTCGATCTTTGTTGTGTTTGACCTCAAGATGTCTTCAAGTGAACCTGCAAGCAATTTATGCTATTAAGTATAAGAAGTTTATGAGAAATGATAGAATATATACAAATAACGCCACTAAAAACATGTATAATTTGGGCGTTATCAATCTCCATTTGGCAATTTAATTTGTGGCTTAATTTTCTACTGATATGGATCAAATATAATATCATGAACTGGTGTCATATGGTCTGATGCACCAATATCATAGGAAGTTAATTCTAAACTTCAAGTTTTTCTATTTGTGCTACTTAAGGACAAGCTGTAACTGCCACAATATTAATGATTAATTTCCTTCTCGAACTATCGAGGAGTAAAATCTGATATTGCACACAATTTGTACATGAAGCTGCTGTTCTGGTGCTTACTTCTGAACTTCCTCCCCTGAGTCTGCACTTTCCTTGTTTGCCTTACTTGTTGTGATCCTTTAAACTTAGCATGCCATGGTGGATATCTAACCTTTTCCCAACACTTTTCTAGTGGATGCCATTTGAATCCACAAATAGAACACTTGTCTTTCACAATTCCTTTACTTAGCAAGGCTGTAATAATACCAAACAGATGTTTTTTGGAACATTGTGACAACCCTGTGATTAATCGAGTTAGCGATACCTTTAGAAATGGGCTAGAGTTCGGTTTTGTAGTGATTCTGTTGTGCTATGTGTTATATATGTGTGCTAAGTGATTTGAATATGTGCATGATGTCATTTTGAGGTGTATGATCATCTCATTTTGAGTGCATTTGTATTTGGTGATGAGTATTTCATTTGTTCACGTTTAGTGATAATGGAAAGGAATGACGTATTGCATGCAATTGCTTATTTACGTCAAATAGTTGGGGATGATTTTTTTGCTAAGTTGTCATTTTAGTTATTTTGCCTACCATTATCTGATATGATATGTATTACTTTCTTAGTATTTTAGCTATGTTCTTTCCCCCACCCGTAAGAAGTCTCGTTGGGGAACCGTTTCCCAGCTGTACATAAGCGTTATAAGGAGCCTCTTGTGGAACCGAAGGAGATAGGATAGTTGATCGTTTTTCGAATGCGCATAATAGGACTGGACCCGTGGAGTCGAGTGATTCTTGCGGAGGCAAAGTCAAACCCAAGCGAGGCCCAACATAAGTTTATCCCATCCTTTACTTCGTCATGTTGTTATTGATTATTTCTTTCGGATATTTTGTATTTTGGGAATTGTTGCGAGACTTTCGTTCCTTTATGTCATTTTGATTTTATTTCGATATAAGTAAGAAATGTGCAATGTGGTATATGTGCTTATATGTGAAATATGATTGAAATGGGTAATCTTGAAAGTAAATACACGTGTGAAAGGAGACACTTATAATTATGGTGGCCAACATAATTATAAAGGCATCACACACATAGACTTGTGACCATGATTGCATTTATTTGTGTTTGGTTGTAAGGTGGTAGTGTAATATGTTTTTTTATATGTGTATTCATGATAAGGATGGTGGTATAGGCAGAGAATTATTCTCTTACCCTAATTGGAGGATATGTTAAATTGAGTTGTATAGATAGTAAGTTCCTCTTCTATCTAGTAATTGCGGATACCTATTATTATTATTATTATTATCGTAGTTTCTCGTTGCTCGATTGTTTGTTCGGATTTGCTCTTTCGGATATAGGCGCGTTTCGTTAGTTCTTTCGTTGTATTGATTACTCGTATGAGTATCAAAGGTTTCTTTTAAGCACTAATTGTTCCTAACATATTAGTGTGGATCATTACTCCCTTCTTTGTATATCCCTTGGTTTTCGTAACCAGTTGGCGACGTTTTAGTATCGATGCTTTTAGGTTTGCTCTGTTGATCGTTATGTTGGATAAGACCTTACGTTTTCTTTTGGGTACGTAACGTCTTGCATGAGTTTTCTTGTACGAGTTCGTTTGATTTTATTTTGAGTATATGGTTCCTGGTATTTTCTTTCGTTTTCAAACAATAGAATTGTGTTAGGGTCTGTACGGTGTTTTACGATCCCTTTTGGTATTATGGTGTCCTTTGTTTGAGTAACATATTTTATAATTGATGTCTAATTATAAAAACCCTTTGGAAGTATTGTGTTGGTGTTTGGAGAAAACTGTGTATAAAATGATCTTTGTAAATAGATTTTATTTTATTATAAAAAGCAGGTTTAAAGTGATTCATAGTGGTAAGGTACGATACACCATTAGATAACCATCTCTAGATTTTTATGACAACCAGAATGAATTTTTCAAAGATTACATTTAAGACAATTTCATTATTATTTAAAATGATTTTTATACTTAAAGTGACTTTCTTAATTTAAATTGATTTTTATAAAAACATTATTTAATTTGGTCTTTCGAGTAAAGTCGATAATTGGTATAAGAATTTTCGTCTTTCCCATACATCGAAAATTTCACATACTTGAATGTTGGTTAAGGGCATCTCATCATGTTTAGATATATTTCCTATCTTTTATCATGCTTTACAAAGGCGAACTAGAGTATGATCTTCTTTTATGATTGTAGGCCAGCAAAATCCTGAATCTAGGACCTTTTTAGCAGTTATATTTGGTCCATAATGTCCACTAGTAGGTCCGTGGTGACATTGATCTAAAATGGTTCGAGTTTCTGGTTCAGATATACAGAGTCTGATCATACCGTTAGAACATACTTTGAAGAGGTAGGGTTCTTCCTAAAAGTAGTGTTTGAGGTCAGAGAAGAATCTGTTATTTTGTTGGTACGTCATTCCTTTTGGTATAATATCAGCTAACAAGTAGTTTGCAAAGTCTGCGAATGGTTCATCTTTGGTGTTATTTTCCATAAGGGTTTCTCCAGGAAAGTTATCATCCACTTCATTGTCGTTTCTGAAAGATTTGTCGATGACCACTATGACGACAAGTTGAGTTCCGTATAGATTTGGTTCATGGAGCGATGCCAGTCGCGAAGTATTTTTTCCCATATCGTCTAGCACCCTCGAAAATGCAAGAATTGTCTGAACAACTTCGAGAGTTGCAAGACAAGGGTTTCATATGACCTAGTCATTTTTCTGGGGGCAGTACCTGTGTTATTCATGAAGAAGAAGGATGGTTCTTTTCGCATGTGTATTGATCATAGGGAGTTGAACAAATTAACTGTTAAAAAAACCGTTATCCACTCCCTAGGATTGATGACTTGTTTGATCAGTTACGAGGAGCGTGTCCTTTCTTAAAGATAGATTTTTTGTCAGGGTTTCATCCGCTATAGGTGCATGAGGTGCCATTCTTAAAGACGCATTTTCCAAGAGATACGAACATTTTAGTCTTACGTTTATGCCTTTTGGGTCAACCAATTGCACACGGGTTTTTTTCATGGGACTTAATGAACCGGGTTTGCTAACCATACTTAGGTAGGTTTGTCATCGTATTCATTGATGACATTCTGGCATACTTAAATTCGATGGAGGAACATTAAGTTCATTGGAAGTTAGTGTTGGAGTCATTGAGGAAGGAGTAGTTGTATGCTAAGGTTTCTAAGCAGTGAGTTTTGGTTAGAAGAAGTGCATTTTCTTGGTCACGTGGTCAACCATAACATATTCACGTGGAGACCCGAGTAAGAGTGAGGCAGTAAGGAATTGGATGATTATTCTTAGGATTGGCAGGTTACTACCGACGTTCATCGTGAATTTTTTTTAGATTGTTGAACCCCCTTACTTCCCTAACTGAGAGGAATCAGAAGTATGAGTAGAGCATAGAACAAGAAGAGGCTTTTCAGACTTTGAAGAATGATTTGTGTGATACTCCGATAAAGCGAATGTAGTGGGTGATGCGTTGAGTAGAAAGGAGAGAGTAAAATCAAGACGAGTAAGAGGAATGATATTGGCAGCCCAAAGTGAGGCGTTCAAGCAAGATAACGTACTCGTAGAAAGGCTACATGGTTTAGATCTACAAATGGAAAGAAAAGGAGATGAGAGTTTATACTTTATGGATCGAATTTAGGTTCTATTAGTAGGAAGTGTAATGGATGGGGCCCATACATTAAGATACTTGGTACATCCGGGAGCGGATAAGACGTACTATAACCTTGGAGACATGTATTGGTAGCCACGTGTAGAAAATGATATAGCTACCTATGTATGCAATTGTCGGATTTGTTTAAGAGGTAAAGGCTGCAATGTCAAAGACTTTTGGCTTACAGCAACAGCCTGAGATACTTGAGTGAAAATGAGATAGAATCACCATGGATTTTATCACTAAATTTCCAAGGTCAAAGTGGTGAGTATGATGTGATTTGGGTGATGGTCGATAGACTGACCAAGTTAGCTCATTTTCCAGCTATACAAGAAGATTTCAAGATGTGAAGTTGGCAAGGATTTATATTGATGAGAAAATAGCAAGGAATGGAATTTTGGTGACGATCAACTCACATTGAGATGGAAGATTTACCTCGTGGTTTTGGCAGATGCTGCAGAAAGTGTTAGAGACACGATTCGATTTGAGTACTACTTAGCATCCTCAAGCGTATGGAAAAAGTAAACGTATGATTCAGACTTTGGGAGATATAATGAGGGCATTTGTTATCGATTTTGGTGGTAGTTATCATTTGAGAATTCGGTGTGCTCTGTTTGAAGCTTTGTATAGAAGGAAATGTAGGTCGCATGTTCTATGGGCAAAGATTAGAGAGAGTAGTTTGATTGGACTTGAGTTAGTACTAGAGATGACAGATAAGGTGGTATTGATAAAGGAAAAGCTCAAAGCGGCGAGAGATCGTCAAAAGAGCTATACGGATAAAAGACGTAAACCATTAGAGTTTGAGGTGGGTGATCGGGTATTATTAAAGGTGTCGCCTTAGAAGGGTGTAGTGCATTCTGGAAAGAAGGGTAAGTTAGCACCAAGATATGTAGGACCGTTTGAGATCCTTGAAAGGATTGGCCTTGTAGCTTATAGGTTGAGGTTACCTGAGGAGTTGAGTAGTGTGCATGACACCTTTCATGTGTCAAACCTGAAGAAGTGTCTGGCAGATGCTAATTTGCATGTGCCATTGGATGAGATCAAGGTCGACAAGACACTTTGTTTTGTCGAGGAACCTGTAGAGATTATGGATCAAGACATTAAGAAGTTAAAACGTAGGAAGATAGCGCTAGTGAAAGTTAGATGGAATTCGAAACGTGGTCCTGAGTTTACTTGGGAACAAGAAGATCGGATGAGAATTAAGTATCCACAGTTGTTCGTGGACCGAGTTGTTAAGTCTGCTAGTTAAATCTCGGGACGAGATTTCCTCAAGGAGGGGATACTATGACACCCGTGATTTAATCAGGTTAGTGATACCTTTAGAAATGGCTAAGAGTTCGTTTTGTGTGATTCTTGTGTGCTATGTGTTATATATGTGTGCTAAGTGATTTGAATAGGTGCATGATGTCATTTTGAGGTATATGATCATCTCATTTTGAGAGCATCTGTGTTTGGTGATGAGTATTCCATTTGTTCACGTTTAGTGATAATGGAAAGGAATGGCGTATTGCATGCAATGCTACGTCAATAGTTGGATAATTTTGTGTTAAGCGTTTATGGGAAAGGTATCATTTTGGAAATAAGTGAAGTGAGTGAAATTTGGATATTTATAGAAGACTTTCTAAATATAGAAAGTGAAATGTGAAATGTAAAGTTATTTTTAGAAAGTTTAGTAAGTAGCGTTTATGTAAAAAGGTTTACCTAAATTAGCTTAGGTTTTTATGAAAACTTATGGTAATGAAGATAATTAGTTAATTAATAATTAAATAATAAAATAATAAAATAGTAAGAAAATAGTAAGAAAGGGGGGGGGAGGAAAAAGAAAAGAAAAGAGATTTTGGGCCTTATCTTAAGAGTTTGACTAGGATTATGATTCTAGTTGGTTGGATAAGGGATCCATAAGCTAAAAAACAACTCATTAAGTCTCCATATCCCTTTTGAGTCAACTTCCATCCCTAAGAACCAGGAGAACAAGAATTTGATCTAAGGTTTTGCTAGGGTTTATGTTAGGAGCTAGTAATCAAGAGGTATGTATCCTTAACCTAGTTTAATTCTTGCATTCATGTAACATGTAATGTGATGGATCTTAGGGTTTATAAAAATTCAGTGAGTATATAGACTTTTATGATCATATTGTGTTTAGGGATAATTTAGAAGTATGATTATGTAAACGGTGCGTTTTGATTTGCGTTAGATCTTGATTTAGGGTTTTGCAGAATTCAGGTTGTGTTAATGAGATGATATCTCCATGATGGTAACGATTTTTAGTATGTTTCTGGTGTCTAAACAGTAGCCCAAGGAATCTATTTTTCAAAAAATCTAGCCTCAAGTCGTTTTGAGTTCGGGAAGTCATTCAAATATTGATTACACTAAAAGTTGTCAAAACTATAAATACGGGCCTAAATTAGGTCATGTTTGGGAGGGTAAAACCCTAACTTAAAAGTGGAATTAAGGTTAGCCAATCAACATGGTTAAGTTTAATATGTATATTAAGAAACCCTATAAGATTAGCCTCTGGTTGTGTGTCTAAGTATGGTAATTAGGGCCATACATTTTAGTGTGCAATCAGATCCGAATTGGGACAATTTTGAAGTTTGATTTTATTTGGGATAGTTGCACATGTAATGAGTACTTGGGAATCACAAGGTAGTTAGTGAACTCATAAATGAACTTAGGTGATTTTTGGTATAATTTATGAAGGTCACCAAGTAAGGTTTTTAAATTAGTAAAGATACACAAAAATTCTGCATTGCCGAATGAATTGTAGTTAACTAGTGTAATGTGTTAATGAGGTGGTTAAGGTTAGGCATGGTATCGGGGTGACCCATGATGGTTAATCAAACCCTTAGACATCCATCATATGTGTGTTACATGGACTAGAGCTTTTAGCTTGGTCGCGTATAACCGTGTTTATTTATTTGTATAGTTACGTGAAAAGGAGTTTGAATTCTGTGTTTTAGCATTCATGTAGTTTACATAGTCCCCACTTTCTTGCATTTCCAAACTTGGGATGGCAATGATGCAAGTGTTGAATGCGTTTTAAATTGATATGATTAGTGATTAGTGAAATTCATGGACAATTATTAGTGACTGATATGCGTATGTGCTACATGTTATGTCTGATGTGATCTTGAAGTGCAAACTAAGTCAAGGAGGTTACATGCGGTATCCATGGCATGTTTAGTATAAGTACTGTTTGCCTCAGTCAGGTAGGCTTACTTGCTGGTATCCTTGGCCTGCAGCTAGAGGGAAAAAGATTTGGTATGATCCAATGAGCAATATTGAGGTCTTCTGCTTGGTGTTGAAGTGGATGATTAGGATTGACTTGCCATGTATTGTGTGGTCATGGCAAGGTTGGTGGTATTTTTACCTATGCATGTACTGTGTTAGGCATTCAATGGACATCGAGAGTAGGAATGAGTGATCGGAAAGGTACTGCCTACCATATATGAATTTTGTTGGTTTGATATGATTGGATAGGGGGAATTGCATGTTAGTTTCATTTATGTTAGTTAGCAATAATTGTCCATGCAAAATGTATTGTTTATAATCCCAAAATTGGATAAATTGCTTTGGAAATGGATTGGATATGTGTGTCTGAAAATCTATGTTTCTCACCAACCATTGATGTTGACGTATAAGCATCATTTTCAAGTAATCAGCATGATGAGATTAAATCAGGATAAAGTTGCTAGATGGAACCGTAAGGGGGAGCTGGCGAAGTTTAGTTACTTAGATTTCATCGTTTTTTTTGTTTTGGATGATGAATGTTATTTATTTTGACATTTGTTAGGATGTATGAATATTTGCATGTCATGACATTGACATGAACTGTCTTCGTTTCAATGTCAGACGCCTTTTGGATTTGTTGAAGTGTTATGGGTATATTACCATGACACGCAGTCTATACTTGTAATATATGCGCATGTTTTAGTTTTCTCTATATAGAACGCCAATGTGTCGTGATGATCCCAAGTTCTCCGTCGCGCCTCGCGGTATCAAGCCCTGGCAAGGTGTGTGACAAAATCATGGTGATTCTATCTTATTTTTCACTCTAAAATCTCAGGGGGCTGTTGAAGCAAGCCAAAAGTCTTGACATTGCAGCTTCACCTCTAAACAAATCCGACAATTGCAAACATAGGTAGATAAAATCGTATTATCTACACAAGGCTAACCAATACATGTCTCCAAGGTACAGTAACGTCTTTATATATCCGCTCACGGAATGTACCAAGTAAATCATGAAGCATGGGCCTACGTCCATATAACCACCTACCAATAGAACCCAAATTTGATCTGACAGTACACAATCCTCAGTCTCCTGTCTTCCCATCTGTTGATCTAAACCATGTAGCCTTTCCTCTGCGAGTACGTTCTCTTTGCTGGAACGCCTCCCTTTTTGGCTGCCAGAAATCATTCCTCTTACTCATCTTGATTTCACTCTCTCCTTTCTTCTCAACGCATCACCCACTACATTCGCTTTATCGGAGTATCACACAAATCATTCTTCAAAGTCTGAAAAGCCTATTCTTGTTCTACGCTCCACTCGTACTTCTTATTCCTCTCAGTTAGGGAAGTATGGGGTTTCAACAATCTAAAAAAAATTCGCGATGAGCTCCGTAGTAAACCGCTAATCAAAAGAATAATCATGCCCATTACCTCACTGCCTTACTCTTAACTCGGGTCCACAGTGAATACGCATATGGAGTTTGACCACAAAAAGTGACCAGAAAATGAGCCACTTCTTCCAACCAAAACTCACACTTAGAAAACTTAGCATACAACTTCTCCTTCCTAGTGACTCCAACACTAACTTTAAATGAACTTCATGTTCCTCCTTTGACTTTGAGTAGGCCATAATGTAATCAATGAATACGATGACAAACCTACCTAAGTACGGTTTGCAAACCGGTTCATTAAGTCCATGAAAACCGCTGGTGCATTGGTTAACCCAAAAGGCATAACCGTAGACTCAAAATGTCCGTATCTCGTTCGAAATGCGGTCTTTGGAATGGCATCCTCATGCACTCGTAGCTGATGATAACCTGACCGAAAATCTATCTTTAAGAAAGGACACCTCCTCATAACTGATCAAACAAGTCATCAATCCTAGGGAGTGGATAACGGTTTTTAACAGTTAATTTGTTCAACTCCCTATGATCAATACACATGCGAAAAGAACCATCCTTCCTTCTTAATGAATAACACAGGTGCTCCTCACGGAAAATGACTAGGTCATATGAAACCCTTGTCTTGCAACTCTCGAATGTTGTTCAGACAATTCTTGCATTTTCAAGGGTGCTAGACGATATAGAGACTTCGCGACTGGCATCGCTCCATGAACCAAATCTATACGTAACTCAACTTGTCGTCGTGGTGGTCATCGACAAATATTCCGGACACACATCAATAAAATCTCGTACGATGGAAATATCACTCAATTTCGGTTCATCTACCTTTGTGTTCATTAAGGTTTTCACGACTCCTTGAGTACGTTCACCATGAACCCGAAGTATCTCATCACCTCCAACTGTATTCCTAACCACCTTCTCATGAACATTACTATCACTAACATTCCTCTTGGACAACCAGTCCATTCCCACAATCACATCAAAGCCATCACGACTCAGACGTTATCAACGATCACCAAAGTGTTATGAACAATCAAATAGGATAGCAAAACGAACATAAGTCAAAGGGCAAAATGCATGATAGGAGATTTCACATATGCTAATAGATGTGAATCAAATGACATAATAATCCTTTGAAAGAAAGGATACGTATATGCACCGAGTGAAAGCGCAAACGAAAGAAAATCAACAGGCGTACCACGACAAATGAACACATAAAAAATATCAATACGAAAGACAAAAATTCTTATACCAATTATCGACTTTACTCAAAAGGCCAAATTAAATAATTTTTTTTAAAAATCAATTTAAATTAAGAAAGTCACTTTAAGTATAAAAAATATTTTAAATAATAATGAAATTGTCTTAAATGTAATCTTTGAAAAATTCATTTTGGTTGTCATAAAAATATAGAGATGGTTATCTAATGGTGTATCGTACCTTACCACTATGAATCACTTTAAACCTGCTTTTTATAATAAAATAAAATCTATTTACAAAGATCATTTTATACACAGTTTTCTCCAAACACCAACACAATACTTCCAAAGGGTTTTTATAATTAGACATCAATTATAAAATATGTTACTCAAACAAAGGACACCATAATACCAAAAGGGATCGTAAAACACCATACAGACCCTAACACAATTCTATTGTTTGAAAACGAAAGAAAATACCAGGAACCATATACTCAAAATAAAATCAAACAAACTCGTACAAGAAAACTCATGCAAGACGTTACGTACCCAAAAGAAAACGTAAGGTCTTATCCAAAATAAACGATCAATAGAGCAAACCTAAAAGCATCGATACTAACTAACGCGCCACGGGTTACGAAAACCAAGGGATATACAAAGAAGGGAGTAATGATCCACACTAATATGAGTAATCAATGCAACGAAAGAACTAACGAAACGTGCCTATATCCGAAAGAGAGATCCGAACAAACAATCAAGCACCGAGTAACCACAATAATAATAATAATACTAGGTATCCGCAAATACTAAATAGAAGAGAAACTTACTATTTATACAACTCAATTTAACATATCTTCCAATTAGGGTAAGAGAATAACTCTCTACCCATACCACCATCCTTATCTTGAATACACATATAAAAAAAACATATTACACTACCACCTTACAACCAAACACAAATAAATACACTCATGGTCACAAGTCTACGTGTGTGATGCCTTTATAATTATGTTGGCCACCATAATTATAAGTGCCTCCTTTCACACGTGTACTTACTTCCAAGACTACCCATTTCAATCATAATTCACATATAACCACACATACCACATTGCACATCTTAAACCATTCCAACTTAACACATAAAGAATGATTCGCTTTATCGGAGTATCACACAAATCATTCTTCAAAGTCTGGAAAGCCTCTTCTTGTTCTATGCTCCACTCATACTTCTGATTCCTCTTAGTTAGGGAAGTAAGGGGGTTCAACAATCTTAAAAAAATTTGCAATGAACGTCGGTAGTAACCTGCCAATCCTAAGAATAATCATCCAATTCCTCACTGCCTCACTCTTACTCGAGTCTACGTGAATAAGTTATGGTTGACCACGTAACCAAGAAAATGCACTTCTTCCAACCAAAACTCACACTTAGAAACATTAGCATACAACTTCTCCTTCCTCAGTGACTCCAACACTAACTTCAAATGAACTTCATGTTCCTCCTTCGACTTTGAGTAGGCCAGAATGTCATCAATGAATACGATGACAAACCTAACTAAGTACGGTTTGCAAACCCGGTTCATTAAGTCCATGAAAACCACTGGTGCATTGGTTAACCCAAAAGGCATAACCGTAGACTCAAAATGTCCGTATCTCGTTCGAAATGCGGTCTTTGGAATGGCATCCTCATACACTTGTAGCTGATGATAACCTGACCGAAAATCTATCTTTAAGAAAGGACATGCTCCTCGTAACTGATCAAACAAGTCATTAATCCTAGGGAGTGGATAACGGTTTTTTAACAGTTAATTTGTTCAACTCCCTATAATCAATACACATGCGAAAAGAACCATCCTTATTCTTCATGAATAACACAGGTGCTCCTCACGAAAAATGACTAGGTCGTATGAAACCCTTGTCTTGTAACTCTCGAAGTTGTTCAGACAATTCTTGCATTTCCGAGGGTGCTAGACGATATGGAGACTTCGCGACTGGCGTCGCTCCATGAACCAAATCTATGCGGAACTTAACTTGTCGTCCTGGTGGTCATCGACAGATATTTCAGAAACACATCAATAAAATCTCGTACGATGGAAATATCACTCAATTTCGGTTCATCTACCTTCGTGTTCATTAAGGTTTTCACGATTCCTTGAGTACGTTCACCATGAACCCAAAGTATCTCATCACCTTCCAACGGTATCCGAACCACCTTCTCATGAAATACTATCACAAACTTCCTCTTAGACAACCAGTCCATTTCCACAATCACATCAAAGCTTCCACGACTCAACGGTATCAACGAACTCCAAGGGTTACGAACCATCGAATAGGATAACAAACGAATATCGAGTCAAAGGCTAGAATGCATATAGGAGATTCCACATATGCAAATAGACGTGGATCAAATGACATAAGAATTCTTTGAAAGAAAGGATACGTATATGCACCGAGTGAAAGCGCAAACGAAAGAAAATCACCAGGCGTACCACGACAAATGAACACATAAAATAAATATCAATACGAAAGATGGAAATTCTTATACTAATTATCGACTTTACTCGAAAGGCCAAATTAAATAATGTTTTTATAAAAATCAATTTAAATTAAGAAAGTCACTTTAAATATAAAAATCATTTTAAATAATAATGAAATTATCTTAAATGATAAAATCTTTGAAAATTCATTCCTGGTTTGTCAAAAAAATCTAGAGAGGTTATCTAATGAGTGTTAATCGTACCTTATACCACTATGAATCACTTTAAACCTTGCTTTTTATAATAAAATAAAAATCTATTTACAAAGATCATTTTATACAAACAGCTTTCCTCCGAACACACACAACAATACTATCTTAAATCCCAAATGGTTTTTATAATTAGACAGCAAATATAAATATTGTTACTCAAACAAATGGACACCATAATACCAAAAAGAGATTCGTAAAACTACCGTTAAACAGACCCTAACACAATTTCTGTTTGTTTGAAAACGAAAGAAAATACCATGAGACCATATGCTCAAATAAAATCAAACGAACTCGTAACAAGAAAACTCATGCAATACAGTTTGCATACCCAAAAGAAAACCGTAAGGTCTTAATCCCAAATAACGATCAACAGAGCAAACTAAAACATCGATACTACACGTCGCAACGGGTTAACGAAAACCAAAGATATACAAAGGTAAGGGCGAGTAATGAATCCACACTAATATGTTAGGAACAATTAGTGCTTAAAAGAAACATTTGATACTCATACGAGTAATCAATGCAACGAAAGAACTAACGAAACGCGCCTATATCCGAAAGAGCAGATCCGAACAAACAATCGAGCAACGAGCAACCACAATAATAATAATAATACTACGTATCCGCAATTACTAGATAGAAGAGAAACTTACTATCTATACAACTCAATTTAACATATCCTCCAATTAAGGTAAGAGAATAATTCTCTACCCATACCACCATCCTTATCATGAATACTCATATAAAAAACATATTACACTACCACCTTACAACCAAACACAAATAAATGCAATCATGGTCACAAGTCTACGTGTGTGATGCCTTTATAATTATGTTGGCCACCATAATTATAAGTGCATTTTTTCACACGTGTACTTACTTCCAAGATTACCCATTTCAATCTTAATTCCCATATAAGCACATATACCACATTGCACATCTTAAACCACTCCAACTTAACACATAAAGGATGCTCTATATATAGTCCAAGGTATCCTTATCCCTTAAGTCTTAGAGTTTGACAAGGTTTGGGCTTCCTAATCCTTATCCTCAACCTTTGGCCGATCGTTCCCCCCCCCCCTTTTTTCTTACTATTTTATTATTTTTTTATTTAATTATTAATTAACTAATTATCTTTATTACCTTAAGTTTTCATAAAAACCTAAGCTAATTTGGGTAAACCTTTTTACATAAACGCTACTTACTAAACTTTCTAAAAATAACTTTCCATTTCACATTTCACATTCTGTATTTAGAAAGTCTTTTATCAATATTTAAATTTCACTCACTTCACTTATTTCCAAAATGATACCTTTCCCATAAACTCTTAACACAAAATCATCCAACTATTGACGTAGCATTGCATGCAATACGTCATTCCTTTCCATTATCACTAAACGTGAACAAATGGAATACTCATCACCAAATACAAATGCACTCAAAATGAGATGATCATACACCTCAAAATGACATCATGCACATATTCAAATCACTTAGCACACATATATAACACATAGCACAACAGAATCACTACAAAACCGAACTCTAGCCCATTTCTAAAGGTATCGCTAACTCGATTAATCACAGGGTTGTCACAATGTTCCAAAAAACATCTGTTTGGTATTATTACAGCCTTGCTAAGTAAAGGAATTGTGAAAGACAAGTGTTCTATTTGTGGATTCAAATGGCATCCACTAGAAAAGTGTTGGGAAAAGGTTAGATATCCACCATGGCATGCTAAGTTTAAAGGATCACAACAAGTAAGGCAAACAAGGAAAGTGCAGACTCAGGGGAGGAAGTTCAGAAGTAAGCACCAGAACAGCAGCTTCATGTACAAATTGTGTGCAATATCAGATTTTACTCCTCGATAGTTCGAGAAGGAAATTAATCATTAATATTGTGGCAGTTACAGCTTGTCCTTAAGTAGCACAAATAGAAAAACTTGAAGTTTAGAATTAACTTCCTATGATATTGGTGCATCAGACCATATGACACCAGTTTATGATAGTATATTTGATCCATATCAGTAGAAAATTAAGCTACAAATTAAATTGCCAAATGGAGATTGATAACGCCCAAATTATACATGTTTTTAGTGGCGTTATTTGTATATATTCTATCATTTCTCATGAACTTCTAATACTTAATAGCATAAATTGCTTGCAGGTTCACTTGAAGACATCTTGAGGTCAAACACAACAAAGATCGAATACTTATACACCTCAAGAGTCGAGATACAAGAAAAAAAGAAAAATCAAGCTCAATGTGCCAATGTGCACCGCACTTTTCCAATGTGCGCCGCACTTCTACTCGAAGTCATGGAATTAAAGACTTAGTCAAAATTTTGCATTAACTCCAGAAGTACGCCACACTTACTTTTGTGTGCGCCGCACTTCCTATCTGACGTTGAAGAATTAATGAAGTCATCAATGCTAGTACATTAACACCCTAAGTACGCCACACAATTTATGTTGTGCGCCACACTTCTCTAATAAACATTTAATTCCCCTGCATTAAATCACCAAGTACGCCGCACAATCTTTTGTGTGCGCCGCACTTTCACCCCGAACTCAGCCTATAAATAGGGCCACAAATCATTCACATTTCATCAATATCTCACATACTTACAACTAAGTATAATTCCCTCTTCCATTCTTCATCAAACACCATACACCTCATTCCAACCATTTCCAATCATAAACACCACACCCTTTTGAAGAATCAAGATTAAACAACCAAGAACGAGGAAGAATATCATACTAGTATAGCAAAATAATGAAGTATGTTATTGAAGCAAGTTATGTTATGAACTCCTTAGCCATGAGAGGCTAAATCTCTTATGACTACTCGGTGATGTTATGATAATGAATAAGTGTTTGGTATGATCGTGATCTCTTTAATCTCAAGCATATGTTGCAATCCTATTATATCTTATCTTGTCAGTTCTACTTATCAACTTAGATTATATAATCATATCGGTATAGGTCGAAAGACCCGTTATGATATATGTGGTTTTAAAGATTTGTTTATGGTCTTTATCGTTTGTGTCGAGAAATCCACTTTCGTAAATTGATAAACAAAATAAGCTTTGATATATTAGTAACTGGATTATTTGAGTGACATATTTGGTCTTGTTAACTAAATATAAGTCTTGAGTTAACCAGGCTAATTTGTGAAAACGTTTTCTGACGAGAAACCCTTTTTATAAGTTAAAAGTTCCATCTTCGAGGTCAAAATCATTACCAATACTTATAAGTTATTTTCAACTATCTGAGTAGTCATCTTTATTATCACTGGTAAAACAAAAGTTATTTTCAAAACTGTTAAAGTTTATTTTCTTTCTGATTGTTTGAACACTACTCAAATCCCTGTGGAACGCCTGGTCTTGCCTAAAAAGATTATACTACATACGTGGGTTATACTTTTACCCGCGTGTTTCCATATAATAAAATTGGTATTTTCAGTCATTATAAATTTAAAGCTTTTGAAACACATCAAAGTTTTTGGCGCCGTTGCCGGGGATTTTTAAGTTGTTCTGTAGTCAACTCTGGAAAATTATTTTAACTCCCCCTCTTTTTCAAAAATCGTCGTACAATTTTCTAGAAAACCGACCCAAACAAATTCTCCCTTGGATGCATACACGTGCTTCCAAGCTTGAACTTGTTGAACCGTTACCTAAACCTGAACGTACTCTGAATCGAAGACTTCATCGACAAAACATAAGAGTTCCATTCGATCAAAGAAACAACCCACCTCAAAACCCGAGAATTGTCTATCCGCCAATTCTCGACATCAATTACTTTCGTCACTTTCTTGTTATAATTCAAAATCTCTATCCCATGGATGATGAACCCATGTGGGCTGCCGACCGTGTTGTCGCTCTGACTCCCGGTTCTGCAATTAGTATTCCTAAAACCGCTAATGAATTTTCCTTTAAAGGTAACCACTTGACTCTTGTCAAAGGAAACCAATTTGATGGTAGAACCAAAAACGATCCTCATAAACACATTCAAGAATTCCTCGGAATCTGCGACATGTTTAAATACAGGGATACCGAAAATGAAGCCGCCCGCCTAATGATGTTCCCCCTATCACTCACTGGAGAAGCAAAAACATGGTTGGACGAACTCAATGAAGGAAATATCAAAACGTGGGATGAACTTTGAACCGCTTTCATTAGCCGATTCTTTCCCCTAGCTCTTTTTAACCGAATCCTCGGAGAAATTTAAGCTTTTGCTTAACATGAAAACGAATCTCTAACCGATGCTTGGCTTTGTATGAAGGAAATGCTTTGAAACTGTCATGGTCATAATCTGTCAAAAGGCAATATTTTCGAAATCTTTTACCATGGTCTTAGCGAAATAACCCAAGAAGTTCTAAATGCGACAGCAGGTGGTATTTTCCTTTATAAAACACGAAATCAAGCTTATCAGCTTTTCGAAGACAAAGTCTTACTCAAGCTCGACTGGGCTAAAAATCAGAAAACTAAATCATCTCTAAATAAAACCGTTGCTTTCGCCGATGAAGGTAGCATTAATTCCGATACTAACAAAATTATGGCCCGAATGGATGCCATGACCATGAAAATAGATGCTCAGTACAAAGAACTCCAATCTCATGCTAAAATACCAAAATCCGATCTTGATGAAGATGACATGCCTATGTCTCGTGAAGAAGAGGGGTTGATTACCGCGACCGAGACTCGAATCGCGATAATTAGAGTTCAAATGAACGAAGTAGTTACAACCGAGACAGCTACCGATCCAACACCAATGATAAGCCCTATGATCTCCAAAAGAAATTCAACGATTTCATGAAATCTCAGCAATCAACCAACGCTTTTGTCAAAGATACATTCATGGACCTCAAAACCCAACTCGAAACCGTAGCCAAAAATCATCAAGCTTCAATTTAAAACCTTGAAACCAAGTTCGACAGACTCATTGACAAGCAATCTGGTCGACCTTCTGGATCTCTTCCTAGAAATACTCAACCAAACCCAAAAGGACACAACTTAAAAGCCTATCAACCACGGCAATCTCGTAGTGAGCATGTGAATGTCGTATTCACGAGAAGTGGTAAATCCTATAACCCACCAATTAACCCAAATGATCAACAAAACAACCCTGACACACCTATCGACTTTGATAGTGATGATGAAGACGATGAACCTACACCACAACCAAAAACTTAAAATCCAAAACCAGCCAAAGAAACTCCGTTACCCAAACCATACAAACCAAAAATCCCATAAGAAAAGAAAAAATGGAATCCCAATACGGAAAATTTCTAGACACGATCCGAGCTGTCCGAATCAACGTACCTCTTGTTGACGTCTTAGTCGGAATGCCGAACTATGGGAAGTTTCTCAAAGAACTCATAAGCAACAAACATAAAATCGAACAAATCTCTGCCACTTTCTAAGCGATAAAAGTTCGGCAATGATCCAAAACAAAGTTCCACCCAAACTCGAAGACCTCGGAAGTTTCCTTATTCCATGTAATTTCAACAAAATTTTCTCCTGTAATGCTCTAGCCGACCTTGGTGCTAGCATTAATCTTATGCCATATTCCGTATATGCCAAACTATCTCTCGAAACTCTTAAACCGACTAAAATGAGCATAAGATTACCCGACAGATCATTCTAATACCCTGTTAGAATAGCTGAAAATATGCTTGTTGAAGTTGGTAAATTCACCTTTCCTGCTGATTTCGTTATTCTCAAAATGGAAGAAGATAGCAAAGTTCCTCTCATCTTGGGACGACCCTTTCTTCACACTGCTGACGCAGTTATTCGAGTTAAACAAAAACAACTCAATCTTAGAGTTGAAACTGAACGAATGATCTTCAATATCGATTCTGCGATGAAACACTCTTATTCAAACGATGATACATGTTTCAGTATCGATGTCATTGATGAAATCTTGGAAGAAGATTTCGACGCTCTTCTAGATAAAGGAAGCAAAATCCACCATTTCATCGAAGGAACCCTTCTCAAAGAAGAAATCTTTGTTGAATTCGATGAATTCATGGCAATGACTGCTGATGAAAACTCCAACTCTGAATCCGATACCGAAGAACCACCATTCGAGAAAATTACCATCAACACCGATTATAAAATCAAAACATCTCTCGAAGAACCGCCTACGGATTTCAAACTCAAACCTCTTCCTGATAACTTAGAATATGTCTTCCTGGAAGAACCCTCTTTTCTTCCTGTTATCATATCAACTAAACTCCCTGCTCAGAATAAAAGTAAACTCGTATCCGTCCTTAAAAAACATAAGCAAGGCTTTGTTTGGAAAACAACAGACATTCCTGGTATTTGCCCATCATTCTGTAAACACAAGATACAACTTCTGGATGACAAGAAACCAGTTGTCCAAAAACAAAGAAGGTTAAATCCAAACATGCAAGAAGTTGTTAAAAAAGAAATCGTTAAACTCTTGGATACCGGTATTATTTATCCAATTGCCGATAGTCCTTGGGTTAGTCCTATTCACTGTGTACCAAAGAAAGGCGGTATTACAGTTGTCACCAACGAAAATGATGAACTTGTTCCAACAAGAACCGTTACGGGTTGGCGAGTATGCATCGATTATCGTAAACTCAATGAAGCAACCGCAAAAGATCATTTTCCTTTGCCGTTTATGGATCAAATGTTAGAAAGACTCGCAGGAAATAAATATTTCTGTTTCCTCGATGGTTTTTCTAGATATTTTCAAATTCCTATCGATCCTATGGACCAAGAAAAAACAACATTCACATGTCCTTTCGGAACATACGCTTATAGGCGAATGCCTTTCGGGCTATGCAATGCCCCAGCTACATTCCAAAGATGCATGTTGGCAATCTTTCATGACATGATCGAAGAATCCGTCGAAGTATTCATGGACGATTTCTCCGTCTTTGGAGACTCTTTCGACAAATGCCTAAACAACCTTGATAAAATGCTCCAGCGTTGCAAAGATGCTCATCTTGTCCTTAATTGGGAAAAATGTCACTTCATGGTCAAAGAAGGAATTGTGCTTGGACACAAGGTGTCTGGCGCAGGACTTGAAGTTGACAAAGCAAAAATCGACGTAATCTCAAAACTTCCACCCTCTACTAATATCAAAGGTGTTAGAAGCTTTCTTGGACATGCCGGTTGGTTGGCTGGATTCACACCGTAAATATATATAATATATAACAAAATATAAAATATATAATTAAGTGTAAAAACCAGCAATCAATGAAACCGAGAAGTAGTATAGAGCTTTCCCGGGTCGTTTATCCCCAACGAGGCTGGAATGGTAAATCGATACGATCGAAGATTTGAGTTTGAAGGAAGGAATGAGTTTGGGAAGTTGAAAAAGTCAAATTAGATAATAACGGACTAAAACGTTTAAGAAAAACCTAGAAATTACGAAATTAAACTAGAAAACGAGAGCCCGAATCCCGAACAAAAGGGGGAAAACCTAAAAACTTTAAAAATAACCCTACGAAGAAATTTTTGCTTCTAAACTACTCTAGGGATCAAATAACGAAGAATGAAAAAGACTAGACCGAAAACGGAGTTCGTTTGACCCAAAAACGAGTCAAAACAAAATCCCGTACCCGGACCCGTTCTTTAAAAGATGAAAAGTTATAAAAATGACCCTACAAAAAATTTTATATTTTTCCTACAAACTAGATGACAAAAGAAAATTTTCTAAAAAAGCAAAATATTTTTTTTGATAATTTTTGTATTTTTTATGAATTAAATAAACTTTTAACGAAATTAAATTATAAAAAATATTAAATGATTTCGAAAAATTCTGAAAAATTTACAAAAAATACTAGACTTATTAAGGATCCTACGAAAAATAAGAATCACAAAGCAGCTTAAGAAATAAGCCCGTAAATAAGCTTTTACAGCTTATTAGCTTATGAGCCAAAAACACCCTTAAATAATAAGTCCCTTGAGTCTTTAACGAAAAAGACCCAAGGGCGCAGTGGTA